>JAQFJB010210792.1:0-18153 GCA_029874875.1 Naso minor
ACACTGCAGGACGTTCTCCAAAACCACGAATCAAATTTCAATGCTTTCACACAGCAGATTCAAAAACTGCAGGAGCAAGTTATCCAAACAGCCTGTCCTCCCCCTGAAAACGACCCCATAGGTCATTTGTTCATGCAGCTTATTACGACCTATGGTTACATTTTAAAGTCAAGTGACCTCTAGTGGACATATAGATAACGACAATTGGCGTTTTGTCGTCGTATGACGTGTTAACATCGTGACCAATCAAATTGCGATGCGCTCAGACGCAAGGCGGGATCTCCATCCATGGATATCATCTAGACAAGTTTTAGAACAAGGTAAGTTCAGCTAATTTGTTGATCGGTACTTAGTTTAGTAAGGGTGTAATCCTTGAAACAACCGTGTCGATTGTCTGTTAATGTGTAACAAGTAAATTAGCAACTTAATTCAGTGTGATGTTTTAGTTGCATTCGATTTAGCCTGTCGCCTTTAGCTTACATGCTAGCATGTACAGTAGCATCTCTGCATCTAGGATGCATGTTTTGTTACGCCGGTGGGGGGATTAAACGGGAAATAACGTCAGATGCCGGCCGGCTTAACAACACAGTGTAACCGAAACAAAACGAGCCGCTGAAATGGGGAGATGACGCGTCCAAAACACGGACCGACGTTCAGGCGTGAAGACGCTTAAAAAGACCGCAGTCACCATTGGTGACATGATACAGGAAACAGTGTTGTCCTACTTACTATTTCTCGCACATTCATCTTTTACTTTGTTGGTAAAATAGTCTGTACTAAGCTAAAATTTCATTTCAGTGGCCTCAAGTAAACATAGTTGCACCGGTGAACCTAAGTCGTTTATTTGTTTGTTTGTTTGTTTGTTTTTCTCACCACCTATCTAGCAGCATCAAAATAGTTCAACCAGGTTCTTTTAAAAATGTCATCTGAGCAACAAAAACACCTCCATGAATGGCTGGAGGAGGGGAGAGCCTTGGTCGACCAGTTGACATCAAAAAGAGTAACATTTTCACAAATTATTTCTATATTACGCCTACAACATTTGCCTACATTTATTGGACTATGAAGTATACATGTGAAGTCTGGTGTATAACCTTTCTTTTTACTATAGAAGAAGCCTAAGAAGAAAAAAAAGAGTGGGGTGACCAGCAATGTTTCTTGGAGGAAGAGGGACCGGGATGGGTACATCGTACCACAACATTTCAGGGCTAATCGATCTGGTGAGCAAAATACATAGATACACATTCACAAGTTTTAATGCTGATGGCCAGCAATAATGTGTCCTACATAATTTTTTTCTGTTTGCAGTGAAACCTGCTAGCATTCAGGAGGTTCCTGAGGCTGAGGAGTCACACATGCATCCAAGCCTTCAGGAGGTCCCAAGTCTTGGTATGCTACTCTACTGATATCAAAAGTAGAATTACTATAAAGTTAAAAAGAGACGACTATACCAGTGTCTCCAGAACAGAGACTGATAGCTGATGGAACTACAGTTGATGTGTGTCAGACTGTTGATTATCTGGTTTTCTGAGGCATCAAGCGGAACTCATAAATCTATACATCAGGTTTCTGAGTACTGCATTAATGATGTTGACCATAGACTGTAAAAAGAATGGACGTAGCATCCGTGACGTCACCCATTGGTTTTATGCAGTCGTTTTTGTGACTCAAATATGGCGGCCTGGACAGCGCCATGTTGGATTGGCCTGCCGAGAACCCGCCCACTGGCCTCGAAGCAGCCTGTCTCTGGGCCGCTCCAGACCTGTCACTCAACATCTCCACGCCCTGATTGGCCAGAATCTTATCCTAATAACAGTAAAACGGTACAGTTAAAAAAAAATTCACCCCCCCAGAGTGTGTGTGGGGGTAGAAACTATCGATTGAGACCAAAAAACGTCTTGACACCAGGCTTTGATCATGTTTATTGAGGATGTAAAGTCGGTGATTTTAACATGGGGGTCAATGGAGACATCCTGCCTTCTGACACCAGCCCCCACAGGAATCCGCGGGGATTGCAGTTTTTTGAATGCAGAAGTGAGATTCACTGGGCTTCACTTCTCAGACAGACAACTGCCCCCTTGGTGTTGACACGTGCATTTACAAACATTTCACTTGCACTCAGCCATCAAGGTCTTTTAAGTAGGATTCTTAATGCATCATTATATGGCACACAACCTGTAACTCTTTCATGCTTGCTGTCTTGTAGTTAACCCAGAGGTAGACTTATTGAATTCTGGCATGTTAAAGCTGTACAAAAAAGAAAAATTAATCAGACAATGTAGGCCAAACTTTGTGCAAAATTGTATTTTTTGTATTAGACTATATGTCAGCCTTCTCACAATTCATCAGCCACTGATTTTAGATCCGTCATCCGTCAATCAACGGTCTGAGACACACACACAAGCCGTTTTCCCACCGACGCAGGTTTTTTAAACGCGGGTCGACCCGCTAACAATCGGCATTTGGCCCCTTTCCCATTGACCAAAATAAGCAGAGTCTGACCCCCCGCGGGGGGATCAGACAGAGCAGCCATGTTGTTGCCCCGCTCTCATCCGCGGTGCGAGAAGCACTGTCATGCCCTTGGGTCATGCCACAGCCGCCCGCAGCGGAGCTCTGTCTGCCGAGGCAGAGTCTGGCCGACAGTCTGGCCGGCCTACAGAGCACCTGGACTGCGGAGGAGAGCGAGTCTGCCGCTGCGGCCATATGACGGTTCGTCCACGGCACAACACGTCAGTTAAACACACTGTAGTTTCTTTTCTTTTGTTTCAATTGTTTTCGGTCAGTGTTGTTTGATCTTTTGATCCCAGTCTGGAATGCGAGCAGAGCTTTGTTTTGGTACGTGCTATGAGACGCAACCGGCGCGATGACGTGGCGTCACGTAACACTCAACGTCGTCACGTAAATTAGCGGGTTGACCCGGGTCTGGCGTTCCCACTGCAAGCCGAGCCGAGCCGAGGCGATTTTAACCCGCGTCGCTTGCCGAGTCGTTTGACCCGCGTCGACCCGCTCAATGCGCCTTTCCCACTGCCACCAAAAGCTGATTGTTAGCGGGTTTAAACGGGTTTTTTGGCCAGTGGGAAAGGGGTAACACACACACCAAGCTCAGTCTCGCCCCAAGTTTGGAATATCCCGCCTGCTCAATAACGACCAATGAAATTTATTTTCCTTATTCGGGTAAACTCGTGCGGCAACTTTGGATAACTCGCAACAAATAGGACAAACGGCCATTTCTGAACATCTTTTAAATACAGTATGTTGTAGCTGTGTTCATGATGCATTAGCTGTGACAAAGGCATGTAGGACATTATATTTGTTTAATATTCTATTAAAATGTATTATTGTAAAGGTCTTTTACGTTATTTTACGCTATCATCTTAGATCAACATCTTCAGACCCTGAGAGCCCTGCTGGACTCCATCAATGTGCCTGCAGCAGCGGAGGTGGAGCAGCCACCCACACCCACCATCTCTGCATGGACGAAAAGGCAATTGATCTCTGACCAAAAATTCAGAGCTTCACTGCCTGCCCTCCTAAATTATTCCCTAGCCGCAGAGACCATAACACAGCATTGCTGTCAGCAGTGCCATAAAACTGATGCTGTGGTCCGGTGCCTCGACTGCACTCTGTTTCTCTGCGCAACATGTGATGCAACCACCCACAAGGTGCATGTGCTTCATAACAGGGAAGCCATGTTTGATGGCTTTTACAGGGCCATTCCACCCACGTCCTTGGTGGTGGTTGATGATAGTGGCAATTATCATCTTAGTGAACAAGGTGTGTTAAAATACGTAGTAGATGTCAACTCACCATGTGTGCTCTATATGGAGAGTGGTACAATATGTAACTTTTAAAGTTTGTTTTAACTGTTTAAGTGTTTTTTCCATCTTTTCTGCAGTCTGTCTGCTTCCAATATCTCCACCAAACAAAATATGTTCCTGCGGTCCAAACAACTTGACCATTATGCCAGGAAAGCAGACTGTTTTGGTCACTATCAATGGTATGTTGTTACTTCCCTTTACTTTTTGTATCCCCTAGAAAGCACTGTGAGGTAAAGCATAATAGTTGCTCACAGTAATCCTTTTGTCCTGTGTTGCAAAGATATTTGTCAAATAGTAAATCTTTTTTCGGTTTCAGGTCCTTACAACATGTGCCTGCCTACTGTCTTTTGTCCATCCTGCTCCACCAAATGGACCCCAGGGACGAGAGAGCTACTTGATCATAGATATTGGCCAGCAACCAGCAGCTGCCAAATGTTGTTCAAGATAGACGTCCTCACTTCATTTGAGCAGATGAAGTTGGCCAGCCCAGCTTTATCTGTTCAAGCGTTTCTCAAAATGCTTGAGCATCGTTCCCTGAGCACAGGAAGGGTAAGAACTCCTTGTTTGCAATTTTTTTTTATTATTTCAAACATTAACATCTTTCATTGTTAGCCATAACAATACTATTCTTGTTTCCAGACAGGCTGTATTTGTGGCGATACATTCCACAGAGTTCTCCGGGAGTTCGCCTTTTGCAAATACAAGAAGGAGGATCTGTGCCTGGTGGAGCCTTTTGTGTGCCCAGCATGCACACCAGACATGCTAGCTTGTTCTGCAGATGGCAACCGAAAGCATTACCGCTTTAAAAAGTCCAAAGGGTCAGTGCAGTCATTTTCTCATTGTAGTTGAAATATTATTTCATGTTAAAATAACTGGTTTATCGATGTGGGATTGGTTGTCAAACTGATTCTTTTAATTTAACAGGACAGATGAACCATCTCTTTTTGATGGGCTGTTCATTGCCCGCGATGGTATAGTTTCTGCCTTTGTGGACCAAGTTAGAAGTCAGATGCCAAGTGTAAGGATTTTTATGATCCTCCAACACTTTTCTATTTTTCACTTGTCCCAGGCCTATATGTAACAGATTGTATCTATTTTCTATTTTCAGAGAACTGGTCATGATGTCTGCGGGCCGGCTACTTTCACAGCAGGCAGAGAAACCTCACAGAAGTCCAGGGCCAAGGTGGACGAGGAGGGCCTGGAAATTGCTGTATGCCGTCATGGAGTCTTGTTGAAAGGCTTAAATCACTACCGTGGAGAGATTTATGCCTACCCAATGTTCCTACAAAAAGAGCTGGCTGATGTTGGAAATACAAAATTCTTTTGTATGGACATTACTTGCAGGTACTTTTAGCCGTTGTGAAATCATAACAGAAATTTTCACTGTGTTTAAAGCTGTACTAATCATTATTTTAGGCCATGTACGTGTACAATACTATGACAGGCTAAAATAAGATTATGGCCTTATAAATCGATATGGCCAAACTGTTATCTATTTACTATTTGCACATCCAGCAGATAAAACTTAACATTAATATTCATTATTTGAATGGTTACGGGTTCTGATGTGACTTTGCCATCATGCACACAAAATACTAAGTAGCTTTTTCATTGCAGATATTGGCCATATTTGGAGAAGGTGGCAGAGAAGATGCCTGAGCTTCAGCCACTGACTGAGATGAAGCCTTTTCTCTCAGTTATGCATGCTAAGGCACACACCAGCAAATGTGAGGTACAGTGTGCATGTTAAAAGTATTTGTCACAAGGTGTTTTATAGAAATAAATATAGATGTTGCAGATTTCATTCATTCATGATTTCACTGGTGAAATCATTTAGTATATGGTTGTAATAATCTTACATATGTATAAGATACATACATATATTACATATTACATAATATAATTTATACTTAAACTTATGTAGCATGCTGTTAAGTACTGGCTATGGTTAGAGTTGGTGAGCAAACTGTTACAAAAACTGCCAGTCTGTCTGTAAGATTTCCAGGTTTCCAATATGTATGAAATGCATCTATTCTATAATATAGAGATATTGATAAACGCTTAAACCAACAGCAGTTGTGATAGCTTTGTAGGCTTTATGAATAAGGGTAAAATTCAGAAAGTCTAATATGTTTTTAGGAACAAACCTCAAAATATATTAGACTTTCTGAATTTGCTCATGATACCAAAGTTAGCAGAGGATGCACAGTCTAAGAAATTATTCTAAAGCTAAATGCCTTTATTTTATTGTTTTGTTTTGGAGCAGGTGAAATGGGGTGGCAGAAACCAGGACGGGGCTGGGAATACTGTTGGTGAGGAGGTGGAGCAGGTGAACAGTTTCCTCTCAAGGGCAGCCCTCACCACAAAATATATGACTAAGTCAGGTTGGTTTAAAAACACAGGTAAGCTTTGACAGAGTACCAGTTAGTAGAATTATTCATAATTTCTGTTTGTTCTCACAGGCAGAACAGATAGGATAACTGTGCTCGCCATTGGATGGAATCACAGGAAGGTTGAGAGCCTCCATAAGACTCTGTCAAAGAGATTCGCCAAAGTAAGAAGTCTATACCATAATTTCTCGATTTATGAAAACTATTCTGAAAACTAAACAGATACAAGTAAAAATATGCCAAACCTACAAAGTACTTCAGAAATAAATGTTAGTTGTTTCAACTAATAGTTGTTTATTCCATCACAATATTTAAATCTCTGTTGGGTCAATTCGTGTCAGTTATTTGCCCACATCTGTGATATTTTCTGATAAAGCATTCACGGGTCACGCGGGTTACGGGTCACTCTGTGCATCACTACAGCAGTGGGTGGGGAGGGTGGGTGTCGTTGTGCATACTATGAAATATCCTGCCGGTGCCACTGTAACCTACAAGTACATGAGTCCAGGATGCGAAGCAGCAATGTACAGATGCCAATAAAGAACGGCACAGCGAAAAATCGATTGTCACTCGCGTTGAGAAATCCCAACTGGTGAGCAATTGCAACTGAGCGACTGAGCTAAAACAAAGGAGTGAAAGACTGACTTCTTTGTTAATCATCTCATCATTCAATTCAATTCAATATACTTTAATCATATATCATACTATTTCATATCTGTTCTACGCAAGGTTATGTGAGATGTAGGTATATACCGATAAATAACTCCCCACAGGGAAAGGGATTGCCTCATAATTGTCTAAGTGACATTTTAAGGTTTTTTTGCACAATACTGGATGGTGAATCAGCAGTGTTAAACAACTGCCCCCTTGGTTAATATGCAATCTGACCTATATATGTATATGTATCAACTATGTACTCTCCAGCGTCACATGCCTGTCTAGTCTGACATAATCTTACCTACATGACTCTGACGTGCAGCGAAGGGGTTTTCTTTCCCCTGAAGGGAGTTAATGCATGGTGACACACGTGAAGTCTATTTTATAGCACCATGTAATGTAAGTTAGATCCAACCAGACCTGTAAATAAGGCCAAAATCCAGGTTCTCTCTCTCTCTCACTCTGTTTTACTAGTGTATAGGTCATACTGGTGTATAAGATGCACTTTGTATGTACGAAGAAATAGGTGTACAGAAAAGAAAATTGAATTTGAGCCCACTGTGGGTCTTAACATTAGTGTAATAGCTCATTTATCAGACGATGTAGGCCAAACTTTGTGCAAAATTCTGTTTTTGATTAAATCGGGGATGAAAGTGTGGTAGTTTTTTTGCTAACCAGCTTCCCCTTGAGTTCTGGCACTCGTGTGGTATTTTTTCTTCCGCATTTGATAATGCAGGCGCACGGATTATGCATGACGCATCTGATGTCATCAATCAAACGTCTGAGACACACAGACACTGAGCTCGATCTCGTCCCTTTGAATATCCCGCACACTCGATAATGATCAATCAAATTTGTTTTCCTTACTTGGGTTAACTTCTGTGGCAACTCATGGAAATTTGTAGAAAGAGGCGCAACAAACAGGGCAAATGGCCATTTCTGAACACCTTTAAAGCCTCTTATTTACCAGTTGTTATGGTAACCTTTTAGAGAGTACATCTTTGGGTTAATCTATCTTTTTCTTTTCCTCTAAAACATTCTAAATAGACTGTGCAGAGAGCCGAAATGGAGGCAGCCAACCTGGAGCGTCTAAAGCAGGAGCTCAACGTCACTGAGGAGGACATGGAGCGATGGGTGTCGGAAGTGACGCAATGGGCAGACACTGGTATGAAATATGATCACACTGGTGTATAGATTTGGTACTTTCTTTCCAACCAGTTGGCTACATGTTTTGCTACCATACAATTTTATAATGGTAAAATGGCTTTTTGTTTTTCAAGAGCGGCATGGAGCTCATAGCAGCCAGGAAGAGCTTCAAACCGAAATAGATGGCATCATTTATTCACTCCGCAAAAAGAGGCAAGATCTCTATCGACAAAATGGTAATTGCTATGAGGTCACTCAATAACTTTATTATTATTTAGTTATTGTGTCTTTATCTAATAAAATGTTTTTAAACTTACAGACAGCAACCAAACAAGGCAAAGAAAGCGCAGGAGACTAAGCGAGCTGAAGAAAAAATTAAGAGAGAGAATACTGCACTACAACACTGTTGTTGCATCTGAAGACCAAATCCAAACTGAGGAAGCATGCAGTCTCTCTGACGACTTAATTCTTCCTTGGGAAGCACAAGGCGATGGTAAGTAAAGTGTTGTGTTTGTGTACTTCAGGAATTCACACATGTGCGTCTTCATGAGAGTAAGCAGGACTGAAGATGACAGTGCTAGTGTAAAGCGTTTTGAGTGGTCCAAGAGACTAGAAAAACACTACATAGGTGCAAGTCCATTTAAATAGTAGCAACCTGAGGTACAAACATCTCATTGGTGCAGAGTCAGCCAATCCTGTTCTCGGACTCAACAGACTATGCGTGGGCATCGTTATAATTAATTTTTGTGTTTATTATTCCTTGTGGGCAGGCCTGACTGGCCCTTGTTATCACATGTTTGCCCACACCTTGTTGAAACATGTTTGAATTGAAGGGTTTTAATTTGTCCCATCTGTTCTCTGTTTCAAAAAACAGTGGTGAGCCTCCGCTTAAAGCGGCGTGTTTTTGACCAGGTGATGATGTCTCGGCGCATGGAGGAGGAGAAAGTGATCATCGTGAAAGAGATGACACAGCACTGCCGTTATCTGAGGAAGGAATTGGAAAAAGTGGACAACTTCCTTTCTCAGATTAAAGGATACACCGAGAACAATGGTACGTTCCTGCAAGTACTTTTTTGGAAAAAGGACACTGCACTCCCAGTGACTGATATTTTTCTAAAACATAATCATCCAATATTTAAGAATATATTGATGCTACTGAGTAGTCAGATGATATAATGTTCTGTAATGATTGAATTGCAAAAAAACATGCAAAATAATAGATAACAGGGGTGTCACGATCCACCAAATCCTCGGTTTGATTTTCTTTAAGCATATTTTTTTTGGCTTTTCATGCCTTTTTTTGATAGGACAGTTTTTTAAGTATATTTTTTAGGCATTTATGCCTTTATGGATGGTACAGTTGAGACAGACAGGAAATGGGGAGGCAGAGAGAGGGGGAATGACATGCAGTAAATGGCGCCTGATGTGCGACCCAGGGCCGACTGCAGCGAGGACTTTGCTATACATGGGGCGCCCACTCTAACCACTATGCCACGCGACGTCCCATTTGATAGGACAGTTGAGAGAGACAGGACATGGGAGGGCAGGGGTTTTAAATGAAATGAAGAGAGAGAGAGAAAGACACGCAGGATAGGGCTGCTCTGCGCAGGATTCAAACCAGGGCCACCTGCAGTGAGGACTATAGCCTCAACACATGGTGCTCTACGAACTGAGCTAAACACTGCCCCTCGTTACGACTTTAATGAAACGATTCCATTCAAATTTAAATTTTTTTTAACCCCTGTGGTGAGAGCTATGGCACTGTTAGACTATTGAGTTGTGATTTGTAAAGATCAACACATTGGTTTTATACTTAAAAATACAGGCTACAAGGTATCAACCAAGTTTAATGTAGCTTAGTACAACACTACTTATTAAAAAAGTAGCCTAATAATATCTCAACAAGTCACTTCTCTTTGGTATTTCAGGAAGCAAACCAAAATAAATTAAGCAATTTTTCTCTTGTATCAATATCCAGTGAGTGATGGATATTTCCTGAGCTGTGTGTGTGTGTCTTTGTGTGTGTGTCTGTGGGTGTGTGTCTTTGTGGGTGCGCGTCTATGGTGCAGGCTACTGGTAGTGTTAGCTAACTGCTTTATAGTAACTATCTCATATTTCTTTCTTTTTTTTAATCTTAGCCTTTCCAGGAGAGCCGACAGAAGAGGGATACAGGGGACTGCACTGCTGTCTTTTAAACAAGCGGTACATTCTGCAGCAGAAACTGAGCACAGTCGCCAGTACCTATGCTTGTGTTAACACAGACGCCTCCGTTTTCACGTTAGAAGAAGACGTTGAGGAAGAGATCGAAGACGATGAGGAGGAAAGTGGACAAGAAAACAGCAGTTCAGAGGGAGAATTGTAGATCCCTGGTAGCAGGACACTGACTGCAGTGACTGTCTGTGTCAGTAACTGATTATGTTATTATTTTGTGTTCTTGTAGAGATAAGTTCTTTCTTTGATGTGTTCAGACAAAAATTCGAGTGTGTTACCTGCTTGACAGTTTCGACTGCTGGCACACACACACACATTCATACATTGATTGTGGATGCTACCGCACAAGGTGACCAGCAGAACCACACTCACACTGATGGTGCAGTGTCAGGGGCAACTTGTACCGGTTGAAGACGTCTCCCGTCCGCTTCCTGATCTCTATGGCCTCTTTTAATGACACATCAACAGCACGTCAGATGACTTAAATCAAAATGGATCTCCAAGAAAAAGACAGCCTCCCTGCTGGCACCTCCAAGGTGGCCTCCTCCATTTCCTCCCCTGCTTCTACAAGAGGCCATCTCAGATGTGTTATGTGTTAACAGAAAATAATCTACCTTGGAAATAAATGTCAATCTAATCCACATCCACTGTTTGTTGTGTTTTAACTCTCTGTACCAATATAATCATATCTATTTCTAATTGCTTAAAATTCAGTCAGTTCACACACACAGATGGGTTGCTTTATTGGTTTATGTTGCTCAGTAGACAATTGTAATAATGTAGATTGCGTTTTCAACATCCTCAAAAAATAAGATCATGTAAAACCATCTTTCTATCATTTCCCATCATGAAATTATGATTTGTATTTTTATCCAGTTTTTGATAGAGGGAGAGACTACATTATGAATGAGCATCATTAGACACACTCGCACTCTGTTGAATAACATAGATCACAGAAGGGCTGTTATCAAATCAAATCAACTTTATTTATATGGCACTTTTCATACATTTCAGTAACACAAAGTGCCTCACAGAGGTTCAAAACAAAATGATACAAAACACAATGAAAACCCCAAACCTCCCACCCCAACAAATATACACAAAGATACACGTTTTACTCACTCACGCACCTACATAGACATACGGACATACACACATACACTATCTGATTGCTAAGGAGACATGGGCACAGAAATCAGAGGTGAGGAAGAAGCAACCTTTGAGGGCCGCACACACCGAGAATGGCGCATGACTGCAGGGGCGCCGCCACAGGGACTGTTGTGGGCAGAGTTGGCATGTTAAACTCTTGGCTCGAATATAGCCTAACCATCATCTTATGTTCACCTCTGATAGCATGTTTGGACCTGAATTTTTCCTACCAAATCCATCTGGATTGATGTCATACAAGGGTTTAGGGTTTGGTTATCATGAAATAGAAAGTGATTTATAGGGAAAATTAGCTCTGAAATGGTCCAAATTTGAAAGTTTGAATGTTTACAAGACTAACATCAATATGTTAAATAAATCTGGCCATTAAATATCCCTTAAAAGATATTTGAATGATTTTATCCAGCTTGGTCCTAAAAGAGGTCTTCAGATGTATACTTGACAGAGCAAAGACTCTGCATAAGATGAAAAGCAAAGTTTGTCATAGGACAAAAGTGAAGACATCATTTCAAAGGTCTTGACCCAGGGAGTAACGTGTCAGTATGAAAGCTGTGGGCGGTTCCTGCTCTGCAGGTGTGCCATTTGAACCTTGTACCTGAGACACCTTTGAAGGCTTACAGTTCAGTAACAAAACATGCTACAGACATGGGGTCAACAGTTTTGGAAAGCTCTTGACCTCTACTATCATACCCGAAGGCAAACCAATAGGGGGCGCCATTGAGTAGTGTTGAAAACCGGAAAAAACATGATTTGTCACTCTTGTCAATGACAATTATCTAATTTGATCAAACAGGTGTGTTCCCCATCACCCAAAACCCCCAAAAGTGTAAAAACTTTATGATCAACATTCTTAGGTAATATAAATAACACATTAGAACTACAAAAATGGCGACACGCTATGGCGAAGAACGCAGTTGTGTATTGCAGCCTCTGCACAAATTGTAGTTCTCGTGTCATTCTTCCGGATTACGGTGTTAGGGTTAGGGTCCAGAAAACATATATCTGCAAATTTTTCAACAGCAAAAGTTTGTCCCTAACACGTACGTTGACATAGTAAGTAAATATATGTTATAAAAAAGTAAAAATATACATTTAATAGTGCTATTTTTGACGTGTTTCCAACTGCTCTGTCTGGCTGGCAAAAAAAAAGGTGCGTTCAAGGACATAAAATGTTTCGTAACGTTTCCAAACAGACATTCCGGGCCTCGTCCTCCGTCCTCCGATCAAATTTTTTTCTTCTTCTTTTTAAGTCTCGAAAATCTTCTTGAAAATGGGACATCAGCAGAAATAAGGGGAGGCAAGGGAAGCGACTCCAACCTCAAGTGTGTAATCTTCGACGGTGCATGCTATTCAGACTATGGGTGCATGCGCTGCACCAGGGCCCAGAGTTTCCCGAGGGCCCATGAAGGCATCAGAATGTTCGTCGGCAGCCTTGAGTCGCAACGTGACTGCTTGTTAGTGAAGTTTCCCGCTAGCCCCGGTGCGTCGTGGGTTCAATCCCCGGTCGGGATGCAATATGAAATGTGGTTAATGTTTCTTTTGCCTCCACTGACGCAAAACTCTAAACCTGCTATATTTACAGGTGTTCTTGGCAGAGACAGCCTTTGGATTTGGGTTACTTCAACCTGAACATCTTGAAGGTTCCCACTCCATAGGTTCACTGAATCAACATTATGTACATGTAATGCGTTTATTGACTATTTATGGAATTATAATATAATATAATATACTTTATTAACCCCTTTCTGGAAATTCTTTCATCGCAGCTATCCAGTGTACAAAGGTTAAGAATAGCGGAGGGTATAATGTAACATAAATTACAAATTAAATATTACAAAAAATAAAAAGTCAAATTACCAGAATTAGCTACAAAAGTTAAAAACTACAAGAATAATTGTACATGGGACCTAATCCTGGACAACATCCTTCAGTTCACTTCACTTCAGTTCAGATAACTTTATTATCCTCTGAGGGGGCAATTTGTTTTACGGCAAGCACAATGACACAGAAAATCAAACAAACAAATCAAAACAAGGACAGTGCATTTCAATTACATAGTGAGGCCTGAGGGGTGGGAAGCAGGCTCACAGTAAACAGCAAAGGTTTGTCACACGCTCACTCTGCTCTGCTGCCGCGTTTCGCCTCACCAGCGCCACCTGCTCTCTCTGATACTGCTGTCAGGGAGTCAAGGTCCTCTCAAACAACATGGCTGGCTTTGAGGTTTGAAGTTTGTTAAGTCTGTTGGCATCCCGCACACTCAGTCTGCTTGCCTTGTTGAAATAATATCTGGGCATTTTTGTTATGGATGCACACGTACAGTGGACAAATGCTAACATACTAACATGACATCTTGAGGATGGACAACACTTCCTGCTGTGAAAATGATGAGGGCACAAGCAAAACAAAAACTAAAAACAAAATAATAGTCTTACATTTGTAAACCATAGCCATTCTGAATATGCCAGAAGAAAAGATATTATTAAACAATTTCTTTTAGTGAAAGTGCATACATCTATACTCTAAAATGACAAATTGTAAGTGTAATGCATATGAAGGACCATAACCAGCGACAGGTATGTTATTTCAAACATTTTTATTTTAAATAAATTCAGACTGTGCACACAACTGACAGCATCCACTCCAACAGAGGAAACAAACAAAGATGTTAATCCATCCATTTAAATATGGAGGTTTTCTTTGGGCTCCCAGGAGTTCTTCCACTTCACTCCACTGTAGGACAGACAGAGGGAGAGAAAAACATATTATTGTCACATTGTTCCTTACTGTTTGGAATATATTTGTTCTATAATGACACTACTATTTAGAATGAGACATGGGGTCTTTCCTTGTGCCCTGGAAATCAATTGCGCCCTGAAATCAAATTGCGCCTTAAAGGCGTACAGAAATGGCTGTTTGTCCTGTTTGTCGAGTTTACCAGAGTAAGGAAAATGAATTTGATTGGTCGCTATCTAGCGGGAGGGATATTCAAAGTTTGGGGCGAGACCAAGCTCCGTGTGTGCGTGTTTAGACGTTTGAATGACGGACGACAGATCCAATATCAGTGGCTGATGAATCGTGCGCAGGTTGACGTATACCGGTAATCCGTGCGCCTGCATTATCTAAAGTGAAAAAAAAAAAACACACTTTCATCCCGGATTTACTCAAAAACAGAATTTTACACAAAGTTTGGCCCACATCGTCTGATAGATGAGTTACTACACAAATTTTATGACCCAGAGTGGCCTCAAACTTAATTTTCTTTTCTGTACTGCTTAAAAGATTGAGGATGGAGGAGGATCGCTGGGAGGAGTTATGAAAGAGGATACACAGATCACTTTGTGTCACTTTCACTACTCTTGACATATAAACAGGCTTTGGCAAACATGGCTCCTAAAGGTGAGATCGTGTCATTTTGGTTAATGCCTGTTTCCTCGAGTCCTCTCTCCTTCCGTTTCTTCCTCACTTCCTCTCTCCCGTGGGCAGGACTAATACGTGAGTAGAGGAGGCAAGGAAAGGAATCAAGTAGCATAATTTAGAGAAATGAGAAAGACCCATGGAATCCTCAGGTATGCATACATTCCATCTTTTTTATCCTCAGAGTACTTAAGCATAATGAAAATTTGGATGAACATACTGCATTTTGCATTGTATTGTATACTTTAACTGCAGGTTTTTCTGCATTCAGCGGACATATCTACATCAGAAAAGTGCATACACTTGTTACTTTCATGAGCATAACAGTCACATTAGTTAACTTTACATAGTAATGCCTGGACCATCCCATTTAAATTCATGTGAAACACACATATCTTAACATTTTTTGTCATGTAGCAGTCCTGGTTCTGCCCTTGTCATAGGAGGAGGGACTTAGGGTGGAGAAATGGGGGATTTTTAATTTCATCTTGGAAATTACAAATTTGTGATGGTTTCACATTGGTATAACCCCTGATGAAAGATATTTTTGGTTCTGTGACAGAGGGATCAAAATGTGTTTCTTTAGTCATGTATTACAGGTATTATATTGTAAACTAATGAGACCATTTAGCTACTTAAGGTAACAAGTGTGATTTTTTTTTTCGGTCAGTACTGGAAACATTTTTTAATTGCTAGTTGCACGTCTGTCCGTCGTGGGTGAAGGATCCCTTCTCTGTTGCTCACCCTGAAGTTTCTCTGATTTTGAATGAATGAATCTGATCTACACTGGTCAAACATTTTTGGACTGCTTTGTCATGTGCTCGACAGTCCGACTTTGCTATTACTAATCGACTTCAGATTAAATCTGAAAAAATGTCTGTATTTTAGTTTGTTCTGTTCACACAGTCAAATCATCAACAGTAAAGTAAACTTCAGAAAACATACACACCATCCAGAGCAAGGATGCCACTGCACCAACACCTCCACACGGCCCTTCATGAAATACAAGAAGACATTAGAATTAATGAATAGCATAACTTCACTGGTCCAATAATTTAATTTTACACTATAAACTTAATACAAAATCTTCTGACAAGAAAGTGTTATAATGAATTGCTTAACAATGTCAATCCTTACATGATTGTCTAGTATTGTCATTTCATTGTTTGGGTAGTCTGGATGAAAAAAAACCCAAAAGCATGATGTCCATCTAAAAATCTACAATGTGTGCAGTGCAAAGATTACTGACTGACAAATAAATAAAATGTTTGGTTGGACAATTATAGGAGTCTACAGGGTTGCTTTTTCAGTTCTAATGCATTTTGAAACAAACCTCCCTGATTCTTTCCCTCATGATTTTTTTGTAGGGAAAACTGGATGACCCTTGATGCATGGGGCATTCTGAAATGAATTAAAAGATGGTAATGATTGGTGGGTTCAACAGAAATCTTTGCCATTAGGATCAACAGTTTACAGTTTACATAATTGTATTTAAACAACAATGCCGGCCCTGTTCATGTCCTTTGGCTGACAGAAGGCTGGAATGAAACTGTACTAAGCTGTTTTACTGTGGAAAAAAACACAGTTTTGATACATACTAAGATAAGAGAATGACTGATAACTCCTCACATACCATCAGTGTCTGCTTTCCTCCTTACTCTTCTTTTTTTCTTTGATGACGATACAGAGTCAGGAGGTGGCAGGGAGAAGGAGAGAGGAAGAGGCATAGAGGAGGACACAGGAGGAGGAGGAGGCAGGGAGGAGAACACAGTAGGAGACAGGGTGGAGGAGACTTTAGGAGGAGGAGGCAGGGAGGTGGAGACAGTGGGAGGAGGAGGAGGCAGGGAGGAGGACACAGGAGGAGACAGGGTGGAGGAGACTTTAGGAGGAGGAGGCAGGGAGGTGGAGACAGTGGGAGGAGGAGGATGCAGGGAGGAGGACACAGGAGGAGACAGGGTGGAGGAGACTTTAGGAGGAGGCAGGCAGGAGGACACAGGAGTGAGAATGAGTGTGAATTCAGTACCAGAGTCTGGGGTGAGCAGAGGTGTGGGCAGACAATCTGCTGCTGGGTCAGCTGTGATGTTAGAGGGGAAGACACCAAGGTCTGACGATGGAGACTCTCTTTGTGTGGATTCTGGATCCTCACTGTTTGGTGCCTGAGTCTCATCCATCGTGGTTGCTGGTCCATCTTCTATGGTCACTTTTAGAAAGAAGGAAACAAAAAAACAATAGGCATGTTTCCACTACAGGAGTTGCTGGTAAAAGGAGGAAGGTGGAACCTTTGCACTATATAGGCTAACCCGCCAATCACAGTCAGACAATGAAACACAACAATTAACATAAATCTGCTCTTACACGGCTGTTGTGCAGTTGTTGTTCTTTACGTAATCCTATGATTGCATATTTATATCACTTTTTTTTTATAGTAGGTCTACTTCTACTCTCGCCATCTTGCGTTTTTAGTAACATTGGGTTTTAAAAATGCAGCTTATTCTGGGTTTTCTCTTAGCATCACATCCTGCTTTGAGTCTGACTGGGGCCAGTTCTAGACAGATGTATGTGAGGGGGCAGACAGAAAATGAATGGGGCACATGGTGGTGACCCAGGCATTTAGAGGGGGGTGGGAGGGGGGGGGGGGATTAAATATGTATGGCAGACATCTTTTCCCCTCCAGTCCACTTCATTTTACACAATGTTCAAATCCATAGCAGTTCGCTGTCCGCGTCCTTCGTTGAAGTCAAACAGACTTCCCTCCCTTCAGAATCTCAGCGGAAACAGATGCGTCATATTGCAAAAGTCTCCTCTGATCTAACTTTTGTCTCATAGAGTCTTTAAACGTTATCAGTTTATCTGAATTCAATGCCCATTCATCATTGCTCACGCACTCACTGGTCTTGAAAATAGTGCCACTTGTCTCTGGCGCTGTTACCCTTGTGAATCAGGTGAAGGTGTAAAATCTAGGCTCAGAAATTAAAAGCCATCGCCAATGTTTTGTTCTGGCTAATTGTCCACCCAGAAGGCTGTACTAATTGGTGAAACCAGCTGGTTGAGCTCATGGACAGAAGAGAAAAAAAAACAAATGGCAAAGACTTTACGATGCCTGGATTCTACTCCTCTGGAATCAGATAGATGGACTCATGTTGTCGTACGGTGGAATTGGCTCTATATAAGCGCATCTGCTAAATAAACATAAATAGAACATAATGCAGTATTGCAGCAGTTACAAATGCAAGGGACAGATACATTACTGCTGCTTTCAGACATTGCCATGTGTCTGTATGTATTTTGTTTACGTATGGTGCTGCGGAATGTATTCATCGTTTCGGTTTTAAAATTCGCAAGTTTCGCCA
>JAQFJB010211595.1:0-11686 GCA_029874875.1 Naso minor
AAATAATGATATTTTTAAATGTAAAATAGAGACCCATCTATTTAATCTGGCTTTCTTTGTCATCAATCATTTTACTGTTGATAACTTTGATTTATTTTATTCTATTCAACATGTCTACGATCTCACTTTTTCTTTAATGGTTATTTATTGCTGTTTTATTGCTTGTATTATCTTTTGTCTTTTCACCATTTTAGACCTAGTTTTTACTGTTCTCATTTTTTTTAATTCAAGTGATCCATCTTAGCATCCTACATTTGATCAATTAATTGTATAGCACTTTGAATTTCATCTGATTTGTCTGAAAGGTGCTGTAGAAATAAAGTTGGACTGATTGATCTTTTCTCTCCTAGTACCCTGAATGAGGAGCCACACACTTGTGTCGGACATCTTTTGACACCGACCCCAACACTGTGCCTCACCCTGCCTCTATGATGGTGTTGATTAATCAAAATATAAGTTATCAATTTGATGTATATAAATGATCATTTCCTGTTTCACGGAATTTAACCCTCCATCTTTCTCACCGCAGTCCTCTTCGTCAGAGTTGTCCAGGCAGTCATTCAGTCCGTTGCAGTACAGATCTTTGGGGATACAGATGTGATTTCGACAGGTCCAGTCAGACTCCAAACAGCCCTCTGTGGCGGTACAGTTCTCCTCATCTGAGCCGGTGGGACACTGGATTTGTCCGTCACAGCGGGCCGACGCATCGACACAGCCGACAGAGTCCAAACAAGGAAACTGACCTGGGGGACATTCAGGAGAGCCTGGGAACGCCAGAGGGAGGAAAGGAGACACCATGCATGCAGTTTTAGACGAGTTTAGACAGAAGAGCAAAGAATGAAGGGTTCACTTTTCAATTTTCTGTCATTCTAAGCAAATTTTGTCTTTAGGTGCCAAATTTTAGAAAACTTTTCATTTTTTTAAAGCATATAAATTATGACTGACCTTTGAAGAAATTCAACCAAACATGGGTAACATGTGATTAAACTTTTTGTGGCTTCACAATTAAACCTTATGTGTACGGTAACACAGAAAATCATAAATATGATTCAAAACAACAGTTAGCTGTCGGAAACAATTCACTGTAACCGTCTAGTTCAACATTTCTCCTTTTGGTGTCACCATTGTGAAGCTGTTCGTTCACTAAAATGTGAAACCGTGTATTTGCTAAAAACTGCTGCAGATCCTATTGAAATTAATGTTTCAGTAATTATGGTTTTAACCACTTCAGACTCACCGTCAATCACAGACAACTATGGTGAAAGAAAATAAAGCTATTTTTAATAATCTGGACAATTTGTGAAGTTTAGGAACAGAGGTACAGCTACCTGTGCAGTCCATTTCATCAGATCCATCCAGACAGTCTCCAGTTCCATCACATCTCCAGATGTCAGGGATGCAGTTTCCATCATCACACTGCCACTGATTCTGAAGGCATCCCAAAATTTGGCCTACAAACACAGCAGAGACAGACAGTGGGAGAAATGTACAAAGATAATAGGTTGAAATAATATTATCCATTATCTTCAAATAAAGAGTTGAATAAATTGTAAAATTTGTCAAAAATTTTAAGCTGATTTCCGCATATAAGCTAAAAATGTATTGCTGCATGATTCAAGACGTGGCACCGTTCAAAACTGTCAAGGCGCTGAAGCAGAAATGGAAACATACACAGAACAGAAAAGGCTGCAGGCGCTACATGTGTTTGTTTGCATGCTGAGCTACAGGTACACAGTAAAGCCAAAAATGTACAACTGAGCTACAAAGTTTTTAGGCAGCCAGAAAAGGCAATGTTTCATTTTCTCAGTAGTTACGGTGAAGAAACTCGAAGCAATTTTGGCTCAGATGTGTTTGAAAACAAAACAGAAAAATTTCAGGATGTTCTAAAATCCAAAATGTGTTTAATTCAAGCAGAACTGTTAAATTATGACCAAATAATTTGACAAGAAAAGTCGCAGACAAAGTAATGTCCAATGTGAACAAAACTGCTACTGAAATGTACAAAAATTCACCTACAAGACAGAGGAAGATCTTGTGTAAAACTCTGAAACTTGTCACAGACGGTCACACCGTGTACCACAAGGTTTGTTTTAATGAGCACATGAGGGTGATTAGCTTCAACAGCAAAATAGCATGGGTTTGTTTTAAATCCAGTCTAATTTAAGTCCAAAATTTAACTGCATCCTTTCACCCAATTTCAAAAGAATTACCAAAGTATGCCCCTCCTAAACCTAGCGAGGCATCCATGTAATGCTAAGATATGTTTCACAAAATATTAAGTAACTTTTGAACCGTTTAAGTTACAGACTAACTCTGAATTGTGCTCAAACTGTGAGATTGTCTGCTTTCTGAGGCACTTTGAATGGTGCCTGTGAGATGTCAAAGGACAATTTTAAATGATGCATAACACTTTGATATTTACTTTCAGAGGTGATATTGACCAAAGTACAAAGACAGCACCAAAATGTATATGTTGTCACACACTAATACCTAGGATAATATGCAAATAAAAGGTTGAAACTCACTGAGGAAGAGGTGAATTTGCACCAAACTTCATATGGAGGTTCAAAACTCCTGAGTACAACTTTCCCTAGTGAAAAAAAACAAAAACTCCCTGGTTAACTCTGGAGTTATCCAACAAAACAAGTTTTTTGGGTAAATATGGTATGCTCCCACAAAGGCAAGTGGTTGTGAGTTCACACTGCACTGACATGAAAGAGAAGATTCCCCTGAATCATATGATGTAAAACACTTGATACTGAGTGAAGAATAAGCTCAGGATTGGTAAAAATGTAAATTTATGTCCATGAGTTTCTTTGTCTATGTAGGTTTCAGAGGGTTTATTTAAAAACAGGCACTGACATGAGCTCAACCAGTTCAACTGAACCGTCACGCACAAGTGTTAGATGTGAATTATTGAAGCTCATGCTTCAAAACTGACTGACTCGGATTAAACTTCCAATAAAGCTCGTCACGCTGAACTCGAGGAGTCTAAGAGTGAACGCCATGTTGCCTCTTTCATTGTGAGATCCAAAGAAAATGTCAAAACACTCCTGAATGTTATTTGGTGAACACACTCCAGTTAAGTCACACAGATTCCGACAATAATTTAAAGTTTACCTCGAGAAACTTTGTGACTCGCCAGAAAAATCAAACAGATGAGCTGGCGTGAGTCCATATCGGCCCGCGCGGCTCATCGGGGCAAACAGCATCACCTGAGAGGAAACGCTTTAATCAGCTTCCACCGCTGCTGCAGGTGCGCGCGCGGTGGACGACGCATCGTTCCGCTTCCGTTACCGATCACACAACACAATAAAATCGGTTTGACTCAACATAAAATGGATGTATCCATTATTTCTTTAGAAAAATGTTTTCACATTGTTAATAAATTGTATACAGGCTATTTGTTTGTTTATCAAGAATGCCATTTGTTGTCTTGCCGTCTTTCCTTTCCTCCATCTTTTTCAGCGTGGCTGATAAAACGACATAAATTGATCTATGCCATGAAAGGTGACCACAGAGTGTAAAACTCTTATTTCTCAGCTGTAGGTATTAATGTTGCTGAGAGCTGATGTTATAGGCGAAGGACAGCAAGCTGTGCGCGTGCTGTTTGTCCAGTGGAAAGTGTGTGCCTGTCTCCTCTTTCATTGGGCATGTTATGCACCTTCAGCGTCATGGCAGGTCTTGCGCTTTTACGCACGGAGCGAATTGACCAGTTCCCATGCGTAAAACTAACAAACCAACAATGTTTCTCCTTCACATTTTAAGATGTGTGTGCTCTCTGGAGGAGCAGACAACGTGGTCCTTGACTTTGGTGTAATCAAATGAGGCCTTAGTTTTACTTTTGGAACCCTTAGTATTGGCCTGCTGGTTTTAATTATGTATTGATTGAATTTATATTTTCGGTTCAATCACCCAGAAGAACCCCATAAAAATGTGACCCCCAATTGTAGTTTAAATCAAAAAGTTTGTTTGATGTTGTGACAATAAAGAATTTTCAAAGAACAAGACTAATTTGATGGCAAATGGCACTTTCTCTGAAGTTTTTTTTTTATTCTTTTCACACTTCATGTTCATCAAAAAGAATCAAAGCTTTGGAGTTGACCGTGAGCTCTTTGTTCTTCCTTTGAGGTCAAGTGTGCAGTTTGACTTATGAATGCGCAACGATCATTGGAGTCATTAGCCTCGGTCCCTTTAAGGTTGCTGTCAATGAACATGTAGGATTTTAGACTCAGTTTGCGGTGCGTAGTTTTGAAATAGATCATTAGGCCTACTTTAACTCACCTTATGGTGATTGCAGATCATTAAAATAAACAAAACAAAACAAAATGTGACATTAAATTGTTGCCATTATCTCCCTGAGTTCGCTTATAAAAATTTAATTTGCAGAAAAAGAGAAGAAAGAAACACATCCCAGTTCTCTGAGAAACATCCTGACATTTTACTCATTTTTCTTATGCTGCAAAACAATCTTTATTTGTTGATTTTTTAAAAAACATTGTTTTTATTGATCATTTCTCATTTATTTCTTCTCCTGATTCTTCTCCTTGCTGGTGTTAGCCTCTATATTCTTGTGGTCAAACTTACTTAACTGTCACTTTGTTTAGATTTTTCCAACGTCAAATATGTTGAATATTTATGATTATTTTTGATATTTAATTCACCCTTGAACTGATACTGTAGCCTAATGTAGATTTTAAAGATGCGCAAAAGTCCGATAGACCTGTTGAAAATCTAAAACCAAACTCAAGCGTGGAAAATTGTGTTGTTGTGAAAAAAATGATTCTAACTTGGCATCAAGTAAATTTTCTATCCTGGCTCTGTCGCAACAGGTCACGACCTGTGAGAAAGTGATTTTTGTGATTAACTCCCGTGTTGCCTTCCCATTAATCACAGCGCGGTTGCGCAGCTCGTAATCTCCTTAACTAATATTATTGTCACGGCGTCTTATCAAAGGGATCTCTAATATACAAAAGAACAACAATCAGAGTGGTGGGCTTTTACCGTTTTCACACCTCAGCCTCTACAAAGGCCAGTTGGTTTCGATACACAGCGTCCTTGTCACATTAAGTGTTTGAGCGCCCTCCAACCATCTGCGGCTTGACAGATCTCTTCAAAGGACGTCAGGAGAAAGGCCTGTGATTATAAAACCACGTCCAAGCATCACACCTGGAGCATTTGGAATCTACCTGTGGAGGAGTTAACATCGTGGCATTATGAAGGGACAAGCTGTGGATTTCTCTTTTGCTCTTTTTCTTCTGCTGGATTTAGTCCTGGGTCTCGCCGCGCAGCCCTTTCCTGGGATGAGCGGCGGCTCCACACGCGCCGTGAAGCGGCAGCAGGGCAGCAGGTTACCTCTCTACATGATGCAGCTCTACCGGACCATGCTGACCGAGGACCGGGCTCGGGTTCAGGCTTCAAGCGCGAGCCACATCCGGGCGGAGGACAACCCCGCGCTGCACGATTCCGACTCCGTCATCAGCCTCGTCGCCAAGAGTGAGTACTCAACTTTAGAAAACTACATTTTTTAAAAACAGAATTTGGTGTTAAGGCGTGGTTGTGACCTTTTTCCTATGACTTTCAGTATACATGAGCTGTCATACACTAGAAATTGCACCATGTAAACAGAGACTGTACCTCTAAGCAAAAACCTTGATAACCACAGCAGGTCTCTCTCTTCTCTTTCTTGGCAGCCTAACACACACTCACAAAACATGCTAATGTGTTAATTTATTTCACTCACCTTAATTAATAATTTGCCTAGTCAAACTTCACTTGATGGATGTACATAAATATTTATATAACTTCCTACTGGAAGGAAAAGTTTGTAAGAGCTGAAGAATTATGGTCATCACACTTCTAGATAGGAGACAATGTGCTGATACTTTAGCCAATTGAGTATTCTCTCCTATGCAAGTCATAGTTAATGCTCACAAATTTTCTACATTTATCTCTTTCAGGCTGCCAGCAGGTTGGTAAAAGGTGGTCTGTCACCTTTGACATGTCCTCCATGTCTTCAAGTGACAATATCCAACTGGCTGAACTTCGCATGCGCCTGCCAGCCTTCGCAGAGTCCTCAGGAGCCTCAGTGGACATCTACCACTCCCATGGGGACCCCTGCTCCGCTGTGCACTGCACAGAGCACAGGCTGTTCCTGGGCCGTCTAAGTGCTCACCCCAGATCAGTGGTCTCCCCCTCCTCCTGGAAGGTGTTCAACATGACAGAGATGCTCCGACGCTGGCTGCAGCGGGAGCACCACACACAGAGGACAGAGGAGGAGCAGGAGGGAGTCCAACACCTTACAGCTGATCGGGTCATGATGGTGGTTTTCTTAAGGCAGAGTCCAAACGGCCAGCGAATGCCAACACTCATCCGCACGGCAGAGCACTCCAAGTACGTCAGCCTGGAGAGGGAGCAAGGAGTAGCTGGCTCCGGTTCCAGGAGGATCCGCAGGGCCAAGAGGCACCAACCGACTCAGCGGCAGAAAGTAGCTGGAACTGCTCCTGCCAGCAAGCCCACAGAGGAGGAGGAGAAGGGTCCTCTCTGCAGGAAGGTGGACATGTGGGTTGACTTTCAGAAGCTCGGTTGGAGTGAATGGATTGTCTATCCCAAACGGTACAACGCCTATCGCTGTGAGGGGAGCTGTCCAACACCTGTGGATGAGACCTTCACCCCTACTAACCACGCATACATGCAGGTAAGACAGAAACTGTCTCATAGATAAACTTCCTCAGTTTTTGTTGTAACCTTTTAAAATTACTCTTGAAAAGAAGTGTTCTGATCAATGTGTTCTTCTCTTTCCCTCTGTAGAGCCTGCTGAAGCTTCACCACCCAGACAAGGTGCCGTGTGTGTCCTGTGTGCCGACCCGGCTGAAACCGCTTTCCATGTTGTACTTTGAGAACGGGAGGATGGTCATGAGGCATCACGAGAACATGGTGGTGGAGGAGTGCGGCTGCCACTGAGCAAAAGACCTGAAAACCTTTTAAATGACTGAAGCCACTGAGCTTCAGGCCCAGAGGAGTCTACAGCCAGGCCTGAGCTACTCAGAGGCACAAAGTGGATGGATGTCCACAGGCACTTTACACATATGTCCAAAACAACACTGGGACAGATGCTGCAGGACCTCTGTATAACTGGACACAACTCTATAAATATGCATTTAAAAATTAAGAGTTACAAATTGTTGGTACTTTATTAGAATATTATGTGATCTGAGTTGCACCCTGGATTGTGAGAAGATGAGCTATAACTCAAGTTTATGAGGACTGATTATTTTATTGGACTGATCTGATTAAGATGAAAGAACATCAAGAGAAAAGCAGAATATGCTCACTGACTGAAGCACTACAGAAGATACACAAACCAGCTGTACAAACTGTACTTTTTGTGCTGGTACACTGAATTCTTTAATGCCGTTGAAATGACAAATGCAACTGTCAGAATGGTGTAAGCGCTTTAACTTTAATGAGATGTTTAGGTCACATTGACCTATTGTATGTTTATCGTAATACAATAAATTATTTCTTATTTTGAAAAGTTTTTTAGGATTTTTTTTTTTTTTTTACACATTTTGTATGGGATTTGAATGAAAGATGCCCATTTCCCTTCATTTTCTATGGCAGCCTAAACAGATTAACGAAAAAAGATTTGCGAACACAATCTTTGGAAATGACAAAGTCAAAAGATTAACCACTGCAGTAGACATTTTAACTTGTTATAGCAGGAAAACCACAGGTGTAACTAGTAACTTAAAGTTGCAGTAGATAACTTCTGCAAATGAGCTAGCAAGCTAGCGTTAGCTGTAGCATGAGACTCATTGGGAAGCAAGCCACTGAAGCTGTTTATTTTGTTTGTTGTCTCTCTCTTTTAAGTCCAGTTTGAACTGAGACCTAACAGTTGTAAAGTGGAGTAAACTGGTCCATCTCAGCTCGAGCTCGAGCCGACTGACGGTGTGGCATGTAGAGGCAAGTCAGAGCACGGTGAGCTAATCAGCTCGTACCGACGTCACTTGTTGCTAAGAAGGGCAGCGTAGACCAGCGAATTAGGACAGAGAACACAGAGCGTCGCTTGTTTTCCACCAAAACCCTCGTCCTGGTGGCAAAGAAAATATGGTAAAAACAGAGCTTATTGGAAATCAATTTAGCAGCAAATGGCGTCATTTGTCAACGACTATTACACTGTTTAATCTGGATATACATCAAAATGACAAAGTCAAGCCAAAAAAGTTGTCTGGTTTCACTTTAACTATGCTTTAAATGTTTAAAAAAACCCACTCTACGACCACTGAAGAGCTGAAAACAAAGTTAACCGTTAGCTAGCCAGTGAACAGAGTGCAGCATTTTGCAGCTAGCAGAGACAAGCAATTTTCTCTGGTGTTGTGAAGACCAAAAACAGAGCTAAAAATAGACTGAATATGAGATGCTTGCACCTTATAGATTGAGACACACTCCAAATGAATGCTAATGTTGGTCCGTACCTGCTTGATTTGTATTTTTACAATCAAATTTTTCATATCAAAGTTACTAGTTATAAAGTTAGTTGTTAGCATGTCAGTGTTAACATGTCTGCAGTGCCCAAGGGGCAGACAAAAAAAAAAAAAAGTATTGCAGATTTATAAACAACAAACAAACAAACAGAAAACATCTGAAACGTTGTCAGTTCTATCATTCTTCCTTTACACAATACAGCTGAATAATTTTAGTAGACTAACACTGAGAATTTAAAGATGTGTTGTAAACACAAATGAATCACATTAAATAAAATTTCAGTGGTTTATTTTTCACAAGACTCTGACTTACATGTCAAATATGTTACACATTATACAAAGTCAAGTGTGCATCATAGTAAAGAAACAATTTTATGCACCGGTTAATGTTGTTCCAAAAGAGTACAACATTTTTAACACATACAAGTATTACAAAAAAAATGCCATCCTGTTTTCAGAACAAATCTAAAAGTGGATTTCACCTTTTAGTAAGACTAGAATTCTCATTCCATCTGATTATTTTTTATCCCTGTAAACAAAGAGGCGTTGATGGGAATCACTTTCATTCTTCAGTGTCATCAGATGTCCATTTCAAACTGGGCATCTTCTAGAAAAGGAAAAGACATTGCAGTTGAGGACAGGGACAAAGACACTAACAAAAACACATGAAGGACCGCAGCTCATCTGCCTTGTTCATATTTTAAGCACACAGGCATGTTTACCTGCATTCTCCTCTGTCTGATGGGTGTGCTCTGTGTTACCACTGGGCGTCTGTTCAGGCTGGTTTGTGCGACGGGGTGAGTCGGGTTTCAGCGGCCTGGTGACTCCTGGGATGTCAGGCAGGTTGGGAGGCGTGCGAGTCAGAGGAGACGACCGACACTGCAGGAGGAACTTCCTGTCGTAGATGATTCTGGTGCCTGCAAACAGCAGAAAAGGAGGCAAACGTGAGCTATTGTCGGCAGCGTGTGAAGTAAAATTTCAAGCAATCAATATTTGCAGTAGCTGGAAAAGTTGGAAAAGTTGACACTTTTACCAGGTGTTTATTTTGGCTTCTCTACCAAAGCAGATAATCTAGATCAGATGTGTCAAACTCATTTAGGCCATCCCTTTGTGCCTTCAAAAAACAAAACTAAACAATGCGTGTCAATAGGTCGCACAAAAAGCAAATTTGGTACAATCGGGTCATATTTTATGAAGAAATTGACCTCTGGTTTTCCCTCTGATGTCCTCTGACTGCTCTGCCTCAACTCTCTGATTCATGGAGGTTCCTGAAAGCAACATGTAGGCTGCCTGCAGACCGAAGCTGCAGCTGCAGCAGTGGGGAGTTGTTGGGGACAGCTCTGCTGAATAAAAGGCTGCAGACAGACAGAGCAGTCGCAGGACATCAGAGGGGAAACCAGAGGACATTTTCTCCGTAAAATATGAGCCGGTTTTTCTACAATAGCTGTTTTGTGCTTGTTTTTTGAAGGCACGGGTCAAGGTCAAAATTTCAGTGTTGCTTCAAATTAACCAAAATAAGTTTAAAAAAGTGTTAAAACAATCAAAGAACCCTGATATCTAACACTTATAAAACGTAAATTCAGCAGCTAACACTGACATGGCAGACCTGTAATAAGTTTAAAAGTATATATATAAAAAAAAAAAAAGGCATTTGTTAATCTCAACAACTTGTAACTTGTTGAAAAAAATACAAAAAAAAAAAAAGAAAAAGCAAAAAGCAAAACCAAATAAAACTCAATCAACATTCATTTGGCTAGAGATTTACCCTGACCATAATCACAGGCACTACTTGCCTCAACTACGCTGAACTTTAACCCATTTCACCTTAAATTTAATGATTTACACGATGGGGACTTGGGAACTGTCCCCATAAAAAAAAGGTGACTTCCCTCAGTGTGACTGTGTCAACAGATTTCCTGATGTCTCCACTACCTGAGTCCACACTGGCACACCCTCAAACACACGCACGCACGCATGCACACACGCACACACACACACACACACACTATTAACCGTATCACTCTCCTCTTCCCGAGGGTCACTTGTGTCTCTACTGTACAAATGTCCGTGCGTGCCCATGACCAATGACCTATTTTCTGTCCCACATATCAGTGGTGCACACCTGCCGTGAACTCAGTTCTGTTTAATCTGTGTGAATTTGTCCCTCCTGGCAATGTGGGAACAGAACACAGTATCAGTTATAATGGACATCTGGACTTTGTGTCACCTTTCTCATGACAACAGAGGAAAAACATTTTCTGCTCGACTTTATTCAGCACACTGGAGATTTCCCAACATCTCAAGATTGTAGTTCTTTAAAATACTGAACAAATGAGCCTCACAAGTCAGCGCACTAATGAGCGTGAGACCGACTTTCAATCATGGAAGACAGTTTTTCTGGTTCCTGAGCACTGCTGGTATTATCTGTTCTGTATAATTTGTAAAAAATTGTTTTTTGGTTCCAACTCTTAAGTCTCTTATATTAGTTTCTACCAAAATTTAAGCGAATTTATATTTGTACCCATGTAATTTTGCATTTTGTAGAAAGCTCAAACTTAGTTTATTTTTTTGGCAACTTCCATGAATCCACGGAGAATTTTAAAGTAAATATGATCTGCCCTTTTTTCCTACTTATATGATCAATGTGTTATGAGGCTACTACTGAGTAAACATGTTGCTGCAGCTCAACAACATAATGTTGTAATAACAAGACTATTAATAGGGTATTAGTGAGTAGAGGACTATATGTGACTTCTAAGTGTTTGTGTAAATAATCTAAAGCTAAAGCTTACTGACACGGAACATCTGAAACAACTGTGTCTGATTCTGTAAGTTTAAAAAATTAACGTCTGGAGTTTTTAAAGACTGCAGGCGACTATTAGACACACTTCATTTATATTTAAAGCAAATATTAATCATGTCTGTACACTGACTTCTCCACTAGCACACATGAAGAAATACATCTAAAAGAAGCCAGTGTGAGAAGACAAAACTGATGCATAAATAATAGTATTGACTGACAACAGTTTAGCACTACAGTCAATCCATTTATCAAAGACATGGAGACTGGGCACAGGCGACATATGCAGGCAAAACAGTCACTTTGCACAAAGGGAGAAGAATGCAGTTTGCAGAGTGCAAGACTCAGGTGCAGAAGACGGCACAATAATATTATTAACCATGTTAACTGGTGTTTAGCT
>JAQFJB010212193.1:0-11681 GCA_029874875.1 Naso minor
CAAAAATCGCTGAGCGAAAGAGAGAGGGGAGCAAGGAGCTGAAAGTTATTACACCTGGAAAAATAGTTCCTTACAAGTGCTGCTGTCCAAGCTCAAATATTAGCATGAAGAAGGATTTTGACACAGGCGTTCTTTTTAACTAATGTTGTCAGACATTTTCAGGTACATTTTGTAACATTTACTGATTATGGACAAAATGTAAACAAACACAATATCTCATAGATAAAGCTATTTTGGGAAAAATGTGTGGGGTTTATGTAACCTACGTGTGCGATGATGACAAAGGACAGTGACATGTAGGAACACTGGTATGGTCGTCTGAAAAACTAATTTAAATGAATCTTCTCTCCCTTTACAGAATCATTTTTTGATTAAATTTAGGAAAGTATTCTTTTAGTACGAGAGGGAATCCTTCATTTGTATGCAAATATGTGAAGTATGTGAAATATGTAAGTTTCCCTTCAAAAGGACAAAATTCTTTGTACTTTACATTTCGTGGGTTAAAAATACCTCAACATGATTAATTGAACACTGTTAACATGAAGTCCACATTTCACAGTCCAAATCAACACTTTCTCTGAAATATTTGTTACATACCCAGTTTACATACTCCAACTACAAATATCCAAAATGCAATCAGATAAGGAATCTTCACATGGAGCCACGCAAATCTGGCGATGGGTATCTCTGTGAGAACAGAGCTGTGACTGTCATCCTGACCACCGTGTTCAGTTTGATTAAAGTTCGATGCAGCTTCTGATGACTTCAGGTGGGATTCCTGGTCTGTCGGCACCAATGCCCCATTCACACCTGTGACTCCTGAGGTGAGGCAGATCAGTGACACTGACCCCAAGAGCCAGAGGTGCAGATATCCACAACGTTGCATTTGGTCAAATAAATTTTGCCTGACAGAAAGGCTACAATCTAAAAACACGTTTCGTCTTGCGCCTGTGCAAACTCAGATGTCTCAGAGGTGAGCTGTCTGTGCCAGAATTTAAATGCAAGTGTTTCACACGTGAGATCCTCCTTTATATGAATGTTTTGTTGTCTCTGTGTCATAAGTCACTCTTGTTTATCATCAGTGAATTACTTACATTTTTTATTGTTCTTCCTCTTTCCCTATACGGCCTTATCTGTCTGTCTCAGGCTGAGACTCTATATCCTCATTGCTTTTACAGTCTCAGGTCACCCACTCTTTCATATGAACAGCATCTCCCCTAATGTGTGCATCCGTGTGTGTTTGTGTTGGAGGACTAAAGGAAGTAACGGATGTCTCATAAAGGTCTCCAGTTATTCAGTCACACCTAAAACACTCACCAGTCATCTCTTTGTATGTGCTTTTTGTCACGACAAACTATCTGAGTGTGTGGGGTGGGGGTGGGGGTTGGTGATGGCGGAGCAGAGGTCATTTGATAGATGTTGAATGAATACCTGTGTGTGTTTGGGAATATTTCCACTGAGTTCATCTCACAGCTTTGTGCTCAGCAATCATTGACGCTTATGTTGCTCAATCTTGGTTAAAGACTCTGAGTCCCTTTGACGTGACAGGAATGAGAAATCTGTCCTCTAACAGCCCATAAATAAACTCCTACTTTGATATAATGGAGCTATGACTCAGTTTGTGCTTCAATGTTTCACTTCCAAAATGAAACATCCATTGTTTATGGAAAGTGATGTAGATTTTTACTGACAATCTGTATTTTTTTCAGTTAGTAGTTCCAATGGAAAACCCCAAACCAACAATAAACTTTAATGTAATACGTCTTATTCCTTTATGCATTAGGGCTACATTGTTCCATAAACTATTAAAAACACAACTCTCACTGAGTTGAACTGGGTGACATTTTCCTTCAACATGATGACCATGTTCACTAACGTTTAATCCCTCTGTCTTGCTGCTTTAATACTCTCCAGAGCAACAAATGTTTGTCCCCCTGCAGTTGAAAATAGTTCCCAAAAATGTACTATTTGTGCCCGATTCAAACTAGAGGATTTTTAAATCTAAGCTAATTTAACAATAGTGGAAGACCACAGACAAAACAAAGAGATGGAACTGATTTTTAGTAATTTAATTGTAAGAAAGGAGATTCAGATAAAACGCAGGACCACACATTTGCTGTTTATGCTAAATGATTTCAGAGTGGCAAAACCTGTGATAGCTTAAAGCTCTGCAGGTTAATGATATTTATTCCCAGATTTGGAATCTTAAAAAAACTCAGCTGATTGAACTTCAGGATAAACAAACATGGAGGCAGATTGTCAGCATTAACTAGGTGCACTTGCTTATGTTTTGGGCCCAAAAACAAAAACAGAGAAATAGACTGTCTTTGGTGACGCCTCCATGTCAGTTTGATCTCATTGGCTATTGATACTCAAATTTAATTGCTAGCTCTTTTTTGTTAGTATCAAACATGTTTGATATTTGCTATTTAAAATCTGGGAGACTCCGATCCAGTCGGGAAACCGAGAATTTGTCCGTGAACCTCTCATTTAAGGGCATCATTTGGGCAGATGATCCGGCCCAACCAGCCTCAACTCAGAAACACCCCTGCAACTGTCCAAATTTGGTGGCCCGACTTGGACTCAAAACTCCAATGATCCTCTCATGTGGGACAGGGTTGACTCATGTTTGGGTAAACAACAGCACACAGCTATGTAAGGAAATTAGGCTTTCTAAAAATACAAAACTGTATACTGTATTTGTAATTATTAAAGATGTATTATTAATAATCAGGAGGCTTGGAGTTCAGTTCTTCAGAGAGGCTAGAGAGGTCAAAAAGTACTAAAGTTGCAGTAAAGAACTTAAGCTAACGTTAGCTGTAGCATGAGACTCCATGGGAAGCAACACTGCTGCAGCCGTTTGCCCCAGCTCATGATTTATTTCCTTTGTTGTCTCTCTCTCTTTTAAGTCCAGTTTGAACTGAAACTAAACGGTTGCAGGGGAAGGTGCAGCAGAGTAAAGTGGTCCGTCTCAGCTCGAGCTCGAGCCGACTGACGTGGTCGCTTGCAGACGCTTGTTGTCGGCAAAGTAAGAGCACAGTGAGCTAATCAGCTCGTACCAATGTCACCTGTCATTACGAAGCGCAGCATAGACTAGCCAATCAAGACACAGAGTATAGAGAGCATCACTGATTGGGCAAATAGAATGGGAGCGATCGGATTTTTACCAATCCTGAATAGAGAGGCATGATGGGAAAACACAGAGATTTCACCACACTCTCAGACCACGTCACTTTCTAATAGCTGTCTATGGCTATTATGACATTTTTTTCAAATACAACACATAAAGTTATTGATATTTACCCCAAAGTTGCCAACTGCAACTTTAAGATACACATTGTTGTCTTTTTCAGAGATATGTTGACTAAAAGAAAAACATATGAAAACAGCATCTTTATCCCTCAAGTGAAATAAACTCTGAAATGATCCTCCTGTCAATACTCTACTGATTCCCATAAACACTGATTCACTGCACTTGTTGTGTTGTGTTATGACTGCGTGATTTTTTTCCTTTGTTTTTGGGGCCAACAGTCTCATCCTGTTTGTGTTTGAGGACAAGTGACAATAGCCTCATTGATAAGATGATTTGATACATTCACTCTCACGCTCTCACACAGACGCAGGTGTGAACCAGTGACTCTCTACTAAGAGTTTTATGTGTAAGTGACAAAAATATCTAAAGCTGAAGTTATTCATTTTACAGTGGAGTTAATATAGTTTAGCATAACAGTTAATACTTGGTCTAATGTATTGGTCTATTGAACAATAAAGCTGACATTTTGTTGGTCCTTAAATGCTGTAAATCATCATTATGGGAACATTTGCCTGCATAGTCAAGCATGAAGTCTTCTTTTTAACCTTATTAACTAATGGCATAATATATCTTTCTGACAGTGTCCGACCTTTAACTCAAATATCCAAATATTTTAAACTGGCCACAGCTCCATGCACAGTTTTAACAGCTACAGAGAGAGAGAGGTCACCTTCATGGTGGAAAAGAGGAGGTCATGAAAAGGTTGTTCAAGACTGTCAGGATTGTTGTTTTTGTTTGTTAGGCGCCTGGAATTTTTTTTTTTAAATTTAAATGACATGGACTGCATCATGAGTGAGTTATGTATAATCTGTGACCTCATCCTACAAACGCCTGTGTGACCAAACGCAGCAGTAGATAAATCGAAAATCTTCCTGCACAGTCATGTTTTAAGTATTCACCTGACGCTTTATGTTTCAAGAAACATAATGTGACTAAAGAAATAAAATTAACTAAAATTACAGCATCAACAACATTATGAAGGCTGAGCTGTTGGGAGTGAGAAGGTCAGAGACACTGACACAAAAACATGTCCCTCACCAAACACACCCCAGACTGCAGCTTAAAAAAATTTCAAAGAAATGCCCGTCCAGACCCCATCAACAACAAAGACGGCCGCGTTTCGCAGCCAACTGAAGGCAGAGCAGTAAGAGAAACAGCAAAGGACTCTTGTCACGGATAAAAGAGTTCTGTGGCAATCTGGAGATGGAAAGTAATTTGCTTAATGTTGTGAATGAACAGTGATGAATGAATATTTTGGATGTATAGCTAACGGACTCCGCCTGATGCATGCTGGGTTGTTTTATTTGCACATATAATGGTCATAGTTTCACTTTTATTTCGTCTCAGAGTCTTTGTGTGTAACTCGGATTTCTGGGATGTTTTGAGAGGCTGTGAGGGAAAAAGGTCACGTAACCTAAACTCTAAAAAGCACTCTGTTATGTGCACAGCTTTGACTCTTCAAGAGTGTTGACCGAAAGGAGTTGACCAGAGAGGAAAAAGAAAAATCAAAGGCGGAGAACTTTTATGGATTTGAGTAAAAACCAGATTTGGTTCATTTATGAACAGCAGAAATGACCTTCAGCTCAAGCGCATTTACAACTGACTTGCATTATAACACTTGAGCAACTGATTCAATATTTCTGGGGGTTTTTCAAAAAGACAGGCAAGTAATACAGATTGAAGAAAAGAATGCATTTAGTCATTAGAACCAGCAGCAGTGGTGAATGTGGCCCTCTCCAGACAGAACAGAATTGATTGTCTTATTTAACATGGTACCTAATCTGTCCTCATACAAGCTAATTACATTGGCAAAATTTTAAGTTTAGGAATTAAACTTAATTTCTAAGTTTTTCATTTGAGTTTGCTTAACTTTGAATTCTAACTTTCCTGAACTCATATCCAAGGTTGCAGCAACTTATAATTTTACATTTAAAAAACCTCTAATCTTTACTTCCGTTGACTCAACTGTAGCCGAGGTTACAAAGGCAACACTGGGAGTTAAACCAGGTACTTGCAGTTCAAGTGCTTTAACCACTAAGCCTTGACAAAATTTACTTCAGAAACTGGCCTCCTAAAAGGTGTCTACGAAGTTTGAATACATATGCCACTGATGCAATTGTCATCTTCGCTTTGGAATGGTATTTTCATCACACAAGAAGAGTTGAGTTTCTGGGTTAACGTTGACTTGGGGAAGATTAAAATTGAAAAAACTGTAGCAGGACGACCCGAAGCCGACCTAGCTGAGACGTTTGAAGAGCTGGGACAATGGAGCACTACATCTTAAAATATCCGCCTGCATCCAGTGCTTGTCAGACGTTATAAATATGGGCGAGGCTGATGTTGGTGAGACACTATGTTTACTGTTTTGGTCAGATGTGAGACAACAGGCTGGGAGGAGTCAATGTGGTGTAGTCAGCCTCAGAGGTGTTCAAATAGCAAACAAGAACTCAGAACGTTGGCTTTACAGCCTTCCACCACAAAGAGTTCTTAGAAGTTTCACTCTATGTATTTAAACACAACTAAAAGACAAAAATGCTGGCAACTCACGCAATCTTTTTGAAACAAACAGATGACTCAGTTTGCTGGACTGACTTAAGTTGTTGCCTGAAATGTTATGAACTTACATTTTCAGGTTGTTATAACTCAAAATACATTTTTATGCCAAAAAAGAAAAGTTAGCTTTTTTAGAGTGTAGAACAAAATAATTACAGATTTCCCTTGTAGGGACACAAATGAAATAAAGCTGTGAAAACAAGTGGGTCTTATGGAAAACAACAGTTTAAAGGATGATTGCATGAGCCAGAAATTCGATTACATAAAGGTGAAAATTCAATTATGAGACCTGGTGTTTACCAGGTAAAAGCTAAATGAAATCATCTAAATTGACAGACTCTGTCTTGGGAGGGTTTTCGCAGTCGGTGCGTCGATGAATGTTTCCACTGGGAGGTAAATGCATGTATTTATAGCCGCTTCACAGCTTATTTGGATGACAAGGCTTAAATAGATTTTTCAGCGAATGTCAGACAAGATTTTACATCTTGATTTTGTTAGCGTTTTCTGATTTCATCTTGACCCGATTGCTTTTAGAGATCTTTTGACTTTCACAGATTTTGATTGAACAGTCAAACATCAGAGGGGAACTTTTGCTTTGAGATGGGAATACTGTGAAAAGCACTGCAGGGTGGAAGTCAATAAGCCTGTGAGGATGTGTTTTCAATTTGATCTCGCACTGTGGGGAGGGAGCAATGATATGTCAGCTTTATAAAGTCTGGACACTGTTTCTCTGGTCAGATGGATTTTTTTTTATCTTTCTAAAACTTAATATTTAATTAATGTTATAAAAACTTAAAGGTCAATAATAACTGGAATAAGTCTGTCTTTGAAAGAGGCCACAGATCCGGTGATGCTGATTCTGGGCACGGCTCCTCTGCAGGGACACAGAGGATACACTTGTTTTTTAAATAAATACACATTGTTATCATACAGGCCACAGTAAGTCTGTCAACTGCCAATTAAGTCCACACTTGAACAATAGCGTGCCCTTACATGCAGTGATACCCTCAACATAGAGAACAAGGCCGCGTGCCACCATTACTTCCTCATTATGAGCCCGCAGGGATGCTGCGCCGTCACTGACAGAGATAATGTGACGGCCCAGAACAAAAAGGCAGGTAAACAAAGGCGAAGCTTGAAAAAACACCCAACCTCCCCCTGAGGGAGGGTGAGAAAAAGGAATAAGCAGCCCTGCACAGAAATGAGAGTGTGTCTTGATATTTGAAAGCCACACTGAACAGTACACATAGACAATCAGGTCCGACCATCAGCAATCCATCTTGCAGAGTTCACCCACAGTGGCAAAGCTGCTGTAAATCATCATGAGTAAAGGAACTGTCTATTGTTCATATTTATCACTCATAAAGCATTATGTTTGCAGGTAGCTCACATCTTTCATACAGGCATAATGTTTTTAAAGATTCAGTTGCATAAACACAAGCTCTGATTTGCTGTGTGGCCCATTGTTCTGAATATTAAATTAATGTTGGATATTTCTGCAGATCATGATTAACACCCAGTGCTGACGTTCAGTGCCAACACTGAAAAGGTTTGTCCTCTGTGCAGAAAGTAGGGAAGTGAAGGACAAGACGGTATGTGGGTGTGTGGTGCATCCAGCTTTATTGTGTCCTGTCTCAGAGCTGAATTGATGAAGGATTTTTTAAACTGAAACCAGATTTTTTCCCCAATCATAGCTGAGTATTCTACTCGCCTGACCTTAACTATATTTGAATGCTAAAGACAAAATTCAAACTCTGGAATGGAACCAAATCTAATGATTTTCAGAGGGTCAGTTATCAACATTCTGTCCAATAATAGTTTAGTTAGGAGGACTTCACATTATGTGAGCTTAAAGGGATACGTAAACTTTTTTTTTGTTTTTTTGTTATTTGTCTCCCTCTCGAGAGTCTAAAAAGTCTAAGATGAGTCTAAAAATAACAGAATGTGATAAATTAACAAGTCACAACAAGCACACAGGACCGTTTCGAGCTGTTGGAAAGTTTATCTGATGACTTCAGGTGGAGGCAGGCTAGCACTTCCCATTGACTAGCAGTATTTAAACTAAGCTAATTAGCAGCAGGCGAGCTCTGCCCGTCTCTTCCATGTTACTGCACGCACAGTCCAAAGAATGGTATCTATCCTCTGGACTGGAACTCAGGAGGGAGGCAAATAACAAAACGAAAAAAATGTTGGTGTATCCCTTTTTGTCTAGGCATGTTCATAATACCTAGCAGATGTTATGCACAATCATGCATACCGGTTTTATATATGGAACTAGAGCAGTGGCAGTTTGATGCCTGTGGGGATGAATCCAACACACCCATGCCTGGAACATGAATGGTTAAGTAACTTCCTGTGGCTTTCCCTTGGGTGTGTTACTTCAGTAACTTGAAATTAGTTTATTTTGAAAAGATTAAGACTGGATGTATTTAGTGTTTTCAAAAATGCTTCTTTTTTTTTATTCTTGCTTCCCCTGTGCAGAATTTTACACTAGCATGCTGTTTTCACATTCATCTTCTGGGGTGAAAGTGTCTCTGTTTTCACCATAAATCTGACTTGTACACGTCTACACACAAGACGGTTCTGTGACATCACAACTGTTTCTGGAGCCAGTCATGTTCCAGTGTGCAATTTACACAAGTTTAACTTGAAACCACCAGTGCACTTTCACGTAATGGGAGAAAAATATATGCATGTTTCTAAAAAAAAAAAAAAAGCATTGAGATGAATGATGTGAATTTAAAAATTCTTAAAATTTGCATGGATCAGTCCGTATCAGACCAATTTTTCCATCCTAAAGCATATTTAAGGCTTTTCTTGGTCCCTGCACAAGTCTTCTGCACTCCTCAGTGTTTCTGATTTCAGTACTTTAAAAGAGGGATAATGTTTTATATGACAGGGAAAGCATTAATTGCTTTCAAAGTTTCTTTTTTTTTCAAACAAAGCAGATATGTTGCATATTGATAAAATAAGGCCACCATTATGTCATCACTTTGGCTATGTCAGCAACATGAGCAGCAGAAGAAGAAATTGCTTTGACTTGCTAATAATGAACAAGGTTTTAATAACGAAGTAAATAAGCAACGGAAACACTTAACAGAAGATAATTTAGAGTCATGTGTCACTGCTGAAACAGCCATCATTACATTAACCAAAGTGCTCAGGAGGTGATGATAATCAATTGACCAATTAAACTAATTAGGAGAATAGTTGCTGTGGCAGCTGGAGTGCCAGTTCAGTTGTCTGTGATGCTGGCATGGCAGCTGAGGATCCGCTCCCTACCACCAGAAGATTTTTCTTCTTCTTCTTCTTGTCAAGGCTTTCGTGTTTAATTTATGCCCTTTTGACAAAACTAAATGCTAATTCATGACAACATGAACTTGAGGCACAAATATGGAGAAACTTAAAGAGGAAAAAAGTCCCACAGAAAGAAAAGTGGAATCCCAGTCTTGTGTAACTTCCTCTTCTTTTTAAAACATTGCTTTGACTGTGAGACCATCATCATTCTCTGCAAAGGCTTTTTTATCTCCATTCATGTAAAGTGCTGTTTGAGTTATGGCCTTTGATTTATCAGCTGCCTGTGCGTAACCAAGCATTTGCATGTCTGCCATCTTCAGTCAGCAACAATGGAAAATAAAGTAAAAAGTTTATTTTCTGTGGCTTTTCAACAGGTTAAACTGACAGCTCGCAGTATTATTATAAAGACACAAGAGTACAGCTGATACATTCTATGAGAATTTCACTGTTTCATTAAGTGTTTCTGCTTTGCTTTTTTCACATTTGTTTCTTCCTAATCCTTAACTTTCTTAAGGGAGATCAAGTATTTAACATTTTGTGCTGCAGCTTGGGAATAAGATGCTTTTCTACATTTTAAAACCCTTTGCGTTGGTTTTAGCTTCATTACTTCAAGGTAGCTTCCGCTGAGAGTTGAGGTTAAAACAAATAATGTTTTGAAATCTAATCTTTCAATACAACTGAGAGTAGATCAGCCATGCAATATGTTGTTGTATAATTTTCAAATGTTACTTAACAGAAAAGCTCTACTCAGGCCCAGGGTCTTACATCCAGGTACAAACACACTGACACAAACAAAGACACAAACAGAGACACGTAATCTACACTTAAGAGGGTAGATCACCCAAATAACGTGAAGACTTAAAGAAGACGTACTCCAAGAATCAAGACATGTAGAGGCTTGTGTTGATGAGGTTGTGAGTTATTCTTTTGCTATACCAACTGAGTTTCAGTGAATGAAATTCTATTTTTGTTGCTGGATGTCTTTTTTGTGTGTGTGTGTGTGTGTGTGTGTGTGTGTGTGTGAAAACATAAGGGAGATGTAAGCAGTACTAGGATCACGTTCTTTAGGTTACTGGAATGTGTCAAAGTTACATATTGTTGCTTTAAATAAAAGCAGGAATACCAGTGTACAACTCGTTTCAAGTAAAAGTCCTGCAGTCAGATTTTTACTTAAGTGAAAGTGCAAATGTATTGACATTAAGATATATTTAGATTACCTACATCAATTGCATTTATTATTCAAAATGTCCCATTTCAGAATAACATATATTTTATTATTGTATTACAGTTATTTATCAGTAATGTGTACATCACTTTAGCGTCGTAGCTGGCAAAGCTGGAGTTAATGTTATTTACTTTATACTTAATTATCTCTGCAGTCGATGAATTCCCAATGGGAGTTCAAGTTTTATCATTATCTGTAATGTTACGTCATCATCTATTGCTTTTTTAATCTGAATTTACAAAGTAACTAAAGTTATCAGATAAATAAAGCGGAGCAAAAAGTATAATATTGGCTTTTGAAATGTAATGAAGTGGTCATTATAAGTAAAAGTATAAAGTAGCAGAAATTGGAAATACTCAAATCAAAAAGTACCTCAAAATTGTACTTGAGTACAGTACTTGAGTAAATGTACTCAGTTTCTTGCTACCACTCTCATTGTTCCACAACCTAAACAACATGTTTATTATTGAAACCATGACAGTTATTCTCCAGTAGCCTTAACAAAGTCATGATCTTTCCCTTGATCTTACCGTCTCCTTTTCGTGGCTAAAAAGCTTCATCACAGCATTTTTACATCACAACACATTGATTTGCGACACTTTCAGACGGCAAAGACGGATAATGTTATTCTGCCAATACTGGTGTCGGATCAGAAAGTGCTGTGTCTCTCTGAAAATGATTCACCTGAGGGGACACAGTGCAGTTGATACAGCGCCTTGTAAATTAGCACCAGAGTGCAGTGCTTGTGGCCATTTTCGTATCATGGTGGGAGCGCTGAAACAATGGAGAGTGGTTTATATGGACGGCAACATACAATGGCAGGGGTGCATCTGAATTCCCTTAAATGGGCTCGCTATTTCCTGTCCTTTCCACTTTTCCTTCCTTGGCCTCGCTAGAAAATGGCACAGGGGTCAAGGGAAATTTTCAGGGAGATTTTTAAGTTACTTTGAGACATGTTCGAAAGAAATGTGATGTCCCTCAAGGCATCGTAAGCTTAATGAAGGAGATGGACTTAGTAGTTTATTGGAAAACTTCAGGAGACAAAGGACGTACGCAGTCCCTACGGCTGCAAAGGATTGTGGTTCATAATCAATCTCCACTTTCATCCAAGGCATACTCCTGTGTTTCCTCGCTGGAAGGAACTAGGAAAGGTGTGTGTGTGTGTGTAAGGAAATAATCATGAAATGGACAATTCTGACATTCCTCATTATGGCAACCTGCCTGACTATTTCCGTTTCATGTCTGTTTGTCAGGAATGTTCCTCGCTCATTGGATGCAGCCAAATTATCCGTT
>JAQFJB010214091.1:0-11662 GCA_029874875.1 Naso minor
AGAAGCCAAACAGACCAGACAGGACTTGAGAGCTTTCAGTTTTCTGTCAGTGCAGACATCACAGGCCACATCTTCAGGTCCAGCATAGCAGTGATCAGCAGGAGCAGCTTGGACTTCAGTCTTCTTCAGCTCCTCCACTAAATCTGCTAACATGGTGTTTTTCATCAGGACAGGCCTCGGTGTGAAGGTCTGCCTGCACTGAGGGCAGCTGTGGATTTGCTTCTCATCCTCTTCATCCCAGTGGCTTTTAATACAGTTCATGCAGTAGCTGTGTCCACAGGGAATAGTCACCGGATCCTTCAGTAGATCCAAACAGATCGAACAAGAGAAAGTTTCTCTGTCCAGCTGAACTCCTTTCTGCGCCATTTCACCTCTCAGAGACGACAACCGACTGAGTTTCACTTTCTCAGAAATTAAACCAGTTTGAGCTCTGATCTCAACAACATGTGTCTCTGTAGTGAATGTGGCCTGTCAGCTCCTGCACATAATCACCTTGTTGGTTCCACCCATCTGCAAACTGTAGATCTAAAGGGGAGGGAACAAGGAAATATGTGGACAGAGTGGAGCTCACTGTGTGTGAGAGCAGGAAGAAGAGGGAGGAGTCATCAAGCTTTGCTTCATTCCAGGAAGAGGAGTGCTTTGAGGGAGCGATACTGTGTGCTCATCACTTGTCTTTTAAAAACACTGGTTCTTTATCTTTTAGCAGGTAAACTCATGTCAGAATCAGAGGCTCCACAGGGTTTAAAATCACTGAGTTTACCTTTAATTCAGTCTAATCAAACACTTTGATGACTGAAATAATTCAAGTCGTTTCCAAACTAAACTGTCTTTATGGAAGTAGAACAGTGACAGCACACATTGCTCTGCTCAGGCCAATAGTCCACTCTTATTTAATATGCACAAGTTCAGCCACTATATACATGTCTGCATATATTTCCAAAACTGTTAGAATCATGTCAAAATGTGTTTGAGTCCAGCTGAAGTCTTTTCACTCACCAGCAGTTTGAACATTTTTATAATCTCTCTGCTGGAGTCTATTGCAGGAGATTCACATTTGGATGTTTGAGTATAATGAGTTGAATGATATATGTGTATTTATGTTTTCAGAGACATTAAATATGTGTGGAAATACCTCAGGTCAAACCAAAGTGGATCGACGACCTGAAGACCGATCACATCGACCCATCATCCCCCGAGCTCCGCTGCTAGTGTGACTAAACATTTCAGAGAAAATTTGTTTTGACATGTTGAAAGTAAGAAAATTGTTGAATCATCGTCATCGATCGATATTCCGAACAACCCTCTCCAGACGTCACATGGACATTTGGTGTCATGGTTAACCAGTTTAACCGTCATGTTATGTTTGGGTCAAATGTTACCCATTTTAACTTTTAGCTACAAAGAAAAGAGAAACAGGAATTTATTTTTCCCAACCTAAAAATTCTCGACCATCACTTATTTTTTTGTGAAAATATGTAAAAGAAGAAAAGAATCATTGATTAAACACGTGACAATAACCCCACACATCTCGGTCCCTCATATGATGTTCTGGTCCACAGTCGTTCTGATCATGTGACTGACGTTCTAAAAGAGTCGCAGTGTGGATTTCTTCACCCCCAAACAGTGCTTGGTTATGTGAGGGGAAGAAATCCTGGTTAAGGCTGAGGAAAACAGCGACACACAGTCATTTAGACTTGAAAAAAAGGCCGCTGGTTACATGTCTTGAGCTTCACTTTCAGTTAGTCAGTAAATTATTGTGTCTCTTTGACTCAAAATGAGACTGAACATGTTGTTGCTCTCAGACGTCGAGTCCTTCTGATGTTGATTCTGATTGACGTGAATGCAGCATTTCATCTGGAAATCCTCATGATGATGAAAATCCTTCAGGAAGTCCTTCTGTGCTGGAACAGGTGGAGGAACTTCACCTGTGATGCTGCCATAAATCAGTCACAGTTGTCAGGAACTCCAATCATGAGCGTCTTTTCAACTTTTCTCTGTGAAACAAAGAAATGCAGCTCAAACAGAGACTGACTGACAAACACTCCTCTGCTCTGAACATGAGCACTGAACAGAGGCAGAGGTGTAATGTTGTGTTATCTGGCTCTTTAATAGGCTCTACTGAAGAAATAACTGACAATGCAATGCAAGTGGACTGCAGTAGATTCATTGCTACAACAACATCAAGGCTACAACAGGGAGATTAGAGTGTGAGGAAAGGTCGTCCGCCAGGCAGTCAAAGACCTCTTATGGGCCGCTGATAAGGGGAGTCAGTAGCTGCGGGTGAAGGGAAAGGACTCAACTTGGGTTCCCAAGTGAATCAGTGACATCTAGGGGGTGAGCGCGGGATGCTGGGGAAGGAGGGCACCCTCTTGATAACCCAGAGGATGCCATCAATCACTTGACCACCTCACAGAGTCTTGGCAGAGTGCCTCAGGTGTACAATTAAGGTGTTATTAACAGCAAGTTCTCCACAAAAAAAAATCATGTTTGTTTGAGTCACACTCACACTGCAATGCTATTTCGTCAGCACACTGCAGGAGTTATAGTGTCAGTCTTGGATTTAAAACTTGCTGGTGTCCAAAGAAAAGAACAAAGGTGGTAAAATGACACTTCATTGTAGGCAACTGGGTTTGTTTGTGTTTCTTGAAGACGTTTCATCTCTTAATCAAGAGGATTCTTCAGTTCTAACTAACTTATGGTGGGCTGTAGGTAAATCATGTGTAAATGTGAACACTTACAGAGTCGTCAGGATACTTATGAGCATGTTTCAGAGTCTTTAGGGTCACTTACGAGTCGTTGGTCCATCTGGCTGTTATGTGGGTCATTAGTGTTGGGTTGGTCCAGGTGTAAGAGGGCTTAGGACTGTCTGTAAGTAGGTGATAAGTGGTGCGGTAGACCATCTCCTCTTCATAACAATGGTAGTTTCAGTTTGATGCAGATGGCTTTGTTCATGCCCTTTTCAAACCATCTGTCTCCTCTGGTTAAAATGTGTACATTGCTGTCCTTGAATGAATGTCCCTTCTCCTTCACATGTAAATGGACAACAGAGACTTGACCTGAGAAGTTGACTCTCCTATGTTGTACCATTTGCTCATGGAGGCGTTGTTTCTCGAATGTATAATTTGGAACTCTATAAAGGATGTTAATCTGATTCTGTCTGGGTGTTTTCTCTTTATAGTGGACAAGCTTCAGCCTCAGTGTTACTGGTATATTAGTGAACAGGAAAGTGAGGTTCCTGAGCTTCTCTGGTACTTCTGCAAGCCTCTTGGACGAGAGGTGAAATGTGTTCAAGACTCTAAAACTAAGTCCAGTTATCCATCCGACTACTGTGACCTGGATGATTGCAAACCTTCACCAACATGAATGACAATGCTGCTCTGGTTTTCTGTCTCTCCCTCTATTTTGTCTGACATGTTCCTCTGTGAAGCTGATCATGTCCACAGCATTGATGTTCCGAGAAGGCTTCCACTTCCAATAAGGGTTCACATCTGCACAGGGTTTTTGTTACTCCCCACCAGTTAGTCAGAACTGAAGGAGCGTCTTGGAACAGAGCTAAAAACATCTTTAGAAAAAACAAAACAAATCCAGTCCAGCTGTTCAGCGAGATTCTTCACCAACACCAAATTAGAAGAGCTAAATTTTTTGTCTCTATTTGAGGTTGTTTGGCTCATGATTCTCACTGACTGCACATTTCTCTTCAGTCTGTCCTCCTTTATTTAAGCCTCAAAGAATTGAGAAAGTGATCACACAGCAATTTAAGTATGTAAGTACAGGTAGCAATCGCAAAGGCCGACAAGGATATGGATTTGATCTTATTGATGATTCCTGGGCATTAGATTTTAAGATTGTCTTCTATTAACTTTTGTGCAACAGTGTCCAAACTCCCGTCTCAGGTCCTCGGTCCTCCAGAGTTGGAGTGTACCTGGATCACAGTGCAGGTATTCTGTCCTTCTACAGCGTCTCTGAAACCATGACTCTCCTCCACAGAGTCCAGACCACATTCACTCAGCCTCTCTATGCTGGACTTGGGATTTTAGGTTATGGCACCACAGCTGAGTTTTGTAAACTCAAATAGACAGAAGTCATTTCAGGCTCAGTGGGTTAAATTCTGTGTTTTAGTTTTAAAACTAAATTTGTCTCCATGTTTGCTGCTGAGAGCTGATTACTGTAACATTTTTTTCACTGCTCACAGATCAGCTGTCAGTCAAACATTATGGGCCAATACCATGACTACATCTCCAGTGAGAGATGTAAAAATTCTAGTGTTTTTGTACAATGTTAATTTAAGTTGCCAGCACATTACGTTTACAGTTTATTTGGGTAAATAAAAGTTAATTTTTACCAAATAAACATTGCTGTTTCTTCACTGTTCAATTTGTGTCATTATTAACCACAGAGGAAAAATGTGTCCCTAACTCAGACATTAGAACTGATAGTGATGAGAAGTAAATCTGTTGATCTCTTGTCAGCTTTTCAGCACAAAACTTAATAAAAGATTTATTAAAATGGGCAAATCAGAGAGAAGTTCCTGAGTTGATGTCCTCTTTAGCACTGAATTGGAATTAAATCAGTCAAAATTACATTACAAAACAAATTCATAATTGTTATGAAAACCCAAACTGAAAACAAATTGCACACGTTTTAATAATAGGGGCACATGAAACAGGAATAAAATGCACTTGCAATTTACAAAACATGCATTCAATTTATACAAAATGTATGTGATTGAAAAAAAGTGTGTGATATTACATGGATTCAAATCTGTCTCTGCTCAAGTGTCTGAAGCTGCCAAAGGCTCAGTGAAGCATTTACATCTTCCTGCAGTGAACATCACAGCAGGTGAACAAGTGAAATGTCCAAACTGATGCACAACACTAGAGGGCGCCGTCATCCTGCTAACCAGGGATGTAGTGGAGGTTAAAGCAGCTCAACTCACTTTGTCTGCAGTTTGAGTTCAGAAGCTGATTTCAGGCTGATTCAAACCTTGAAAGTAAAAGTTCATTGTGTCAAACATCTTCATGGTAAATGGAGTCAAACCACTAAAAGTGCAGATTGAATCTGTGTGCAGCTTCCTTAAAAATACACTCAGTTCTCTGTGTGAAGTTCAAGTGGCCAGTTTCTACAGGGGATCCAGTGATGGTCAAAGTTCACATTTATCAGGAGCGTCTTGTGTGTTTCAGGATGAGAGAAGTTCTTTGGTTTCAGCTCCATGTTTTAAACACACTCTCCTCACAGCACGGCTGCAGAGAAACGCAATAAATCGTTTTTATCGATTAATTTGAATTTGTGGTTAAAGATTATTTTAAGAAAATTAATATTAATACTGATATAATATTTTTTTCTCATTAACTTCCTCCGTCGCTCTCCTTTGGCTCTTGTCGTTCATGCAGGCTCAGAGGGCTCCGCCCACTCCCCCCTACTCCTGCTTCTTCTTCCTTCAGGGACACAAACACACAAAACAGCATGAAGGCAAGCAAGGAAGAGCTCGTCCCTGAAACAGGCGCAGTCTCATTGTTTTAGGAGGAATAATTCAAGGAAAATCTGTTACATTTTCCCAAATTGACCTTTTACTCTGCATTTTGGACAGAATATGCAGGACACTTGAACCTTTTTTTCAAAAAAGGGGCAAGTTAGTAATCTTTATTGAGTATGTCAAGATGATGCAACAAAGCACTGTAACCAAACATCAAACTGCCAAGAAACTAAAGAAGGAGGTTAGCCTCTTGTTATAATGTTGTTTATTTTACTTGTAAGTGCCCATTGATTTGTACTGTCCCAGTTTTAAAGGAAGAACCCTATTGCTATTAATAATTACTTCCTTCTTTTGAACTGTAGTGAATTTTATTCAGTCCCTGATTATCTTTACTAAGCTTAATGTAGTTTATCAGATTGCTCAACAAAGAAACAAAGAAACTCATTTTGTGTATCTACAAAAAATTTGTCCCAATGGCAGGGCTGCTTGACATTACCACTGCAAAGCCATGAAAAAAAAAATGATGCATTGATGAAACGCTTGAACTTAAAAAATTATTTTTTTATTCCTGATAATTATTAGTTGTGATATTCAGTATACTGTAGAATGCAGATGACGATTTGCTTCCATTCTGATGAATTGCCTTTGGGCATTTCCTGATGACAAAAGTTTGATGATGTGCTTTTTTTAAACCCCCAGTAGGTTGGTCAAATCTCACGTCTGTGCATTGTTGGTGTCGGTAACAGATCGTTTGACTATTTGTTGTTCTGATCATTTATTGAATCCCTTTGATGGATATATGTAATCTGCTGAAACTCTTTCTGAACACAGAATCAGCTGCAGTGTTCCTAAGATTTGGTGCATAAAGCGTCAAGGACTCCACCAAGAGAGGAGACAGCCCAGCTGCTCCTCCACACACACACACACGCACACAGAGGAAAATTCCTATTATAACCCTTGATGACAATTTATGGACCTACATGATGAAATACGTCAACAGTTTCTTTGATATCGACCCCTTCATCATGATTCTGAAAATTCATCTAAAAAAGGTTAAAACATAAGAAGTCATGTGGGTTTTGTGTTACTCTACCTCACTGAAACGACACTCAAAGCTAACGCTAAGTTGTGAGCAAATCACACCACGTACTAGATCATTTTCAGTTCGGCATTATAGCCTGCTGACTCCAAATCTAACACAAGTGTTTGATTTTGATTTTGAGTTCTATTTTCATGTTGACTTCTTTGCTCCCATGGACACATTGTTTTTACCATCAAAGGTAAACAGTACACATTCACTTGCTTGCCCTGGTCTGGCCGTGTGTGCGGTGTATGCTATTTGTCTGAGCAGCCTCTGCAGAGATGCTTATCATTCCATCTTAAATCTCAAGCAGTTGAGTTTATATTGACACTATTGATAGGCTATATGTAGGCTACATTTTTTCAGGGCTGGACATGTTACAGACAGCAATACTTGATTTGATTGAATAAGTTTTCTTTTTGACAGAATTGGGTTAAATAAAAGCAAATTCAGATTTTAAAACAAAAAAAGTAACAGTGATGAATAATAACAAAAATGTTTGTATGAACTGAGAGATGAAGCTGATCAGGCAACCACTGTGGCTAAACCACGATCAATGCTTAACATGTAAGAGTGGCTAGAAGCACTTTGATGATTCACTGATGGTGACAAAAAACTGTAATGCTGTAGTGCTGTAGTGTGGCAGCTGTAGTTAAGACTAAGGTATTATTATTATATTATTATTATTATTGTTAAAGCAAAAATTTAACCTGCCTGTAAAATGAGTGTCTAAGTTTACAAAATTTAGCTGTGGTTTCAATATAAAGCCAAACTCCAGCAAAGGGGCTGAGTGAAGTGGTCTGGTCTAGGGTTGGCACAATGGGATGAAAAATTGTATTGCAACATATTTAGATTATATCTCCATGCACAATATAATTTCAATATTTTTAAATCTCCCCAAAAGCACCTCATTAATGCTACTGGCAGAATCATACATTGCAAGTTGTTTTCACCTCATCCAAGAGGCTTGCTGAAGTATCAGAGAAACTGAAAGATTTTTCAATAAACACCACATCCGCGTTCACTCATAACTAGAGATGCTTCAATAGTATTTTTTCCCTATCAATACAGATTCTGATACCCAAAATTACTGCCAATACCAAGTACCGACTTAATACCAGTGCTTAAAGAAAGGCAAATCCATTAAAACTTATTCGTAATCATAATTTAATCAAATAAAAATATGCACATAGAACATCACAAAACAGTAGAGCACCAGCAGCTTAAAAACTTAAATCTAGGAAAATCTATTTCCTTAAACATCATCTTTTTACTGTTGGGATTTCCAGTGTAAAATACTTCCAACATGATAACATTTTTCTAGCCTCGTCAAATCTCTCCGTTCTCTTTCACCACTCTTTACAATAGTGGTGAACAGTGACAACACAGTGGAACTCAATGTGTGTTGTTTTGGAACAACAATGAAGAATTCAGTTCAGGTATGATGTCAGTCAGAGCTGACTGAACTAACTGGGAAGTAGCTGAGTGCCATTTAGAGGCAAATTCATTACATGGAATCGGATTAGTACACAGACTGGCATACTTGCTGATATCAATACCGGCATTTTTGGCAGGATTGGAGGCATTTTCCGATACTGGTATCGGTAGGCTATAGGAACATCTCTACCTAAAACCCAGTAACACTGAGGCAGAAGCTTGTACACCGTAAAGACAAAACACCCAGATATAAGCAGAGTAATGTCCTTTATAGAGTACCAATCTAACACTGGAGAAACGAAAACCCTCCATAAGCAAATGTTACAACGTAGGAGAGTCAACTCCTCAGGTCAAGTCTCTGCTGTCCACTGACATGTGAAGGACAAGGGACATTCATTCAAGGACAGCAATGTACACATGTTGTCCAGAGGAGACAGATGGTTTGAAAAGGGCATGAACGAAGCCATCTGCATCAAAATGAAACTACCATTGTTACGAAGAGATGGTCTACCACACCTCTTATCACCTACTTACAGAGAGTCCTAAGCCCTCTTACACCTGGACCAAACTAACCCTAATGACCCACATGATAGCCAGGTGGGTCAATGACCCAAAAAATCTCTGAAACATGCTCATATGTAACTTTTACACCTCCGCAAGTCTTCACATTAACACATGATTTAACCTACAACCCCCCATAAATGAGACAGAACTGAAGAATCCTCTTGAGTAAGAGATGCAACATCTTTAACAAACAAAACAATTGCAGTTGCCTACAGTGAAGTGCTATTTTATCTTTTCTTTGGAAACCAACAGGTTTTAAATCCGAGACTGACACTGTGGCACTGGTTATCCTTCAGTGTGAGGGCAACGCTGCAAAACATGATCTGTTGTGTAGGACTTTGATGTTGATAACACTTAAGGTGCACTGACAAGACTCTTTGGGGTGGACTCGTGAATAATGGCATCCTCTGGGTTATCAAGAGAGCGCCCTCCCTAACGTGTTTTGTCAATAGGCCTTTGACACCTCCAGAGGGTCAGCAGTGAATCCAAGCATCCCGCACTCACCCCATACAGATGCCATTGATTTACTTGGGGCCCCCGAGTGGATTTTTTTCCCATCGCCTACAGCCATGTACTCCCTTTACAGCAGCCAATGAGAGGTCTTTGACTGTCTAGCGTTCGGCCTTTCCTCACACTTTCTCCTGGAGCAGCCTTGATGTTGATGCACCATTAAACTAGGTCGTACCTCTGGTGTCCAGACTCAGTTTTGAGCATCAGCTGCCAACTCTGCACTCCTTAGCTTCTTGTGTTCATAGGCCTCCTCCACTACAGCCTCCCTGGACACAATGAGCTGAGATGTAAACCTGCTGGAGAGAGGCCGACCAATACAGACTCTCACCTTCTTAGAAGAATGCTGTTGTTGGTAAGAGGGAGGTGGCAGGAAGGGACGGTGACATTAATAGCACCTAGTTTTGCCAAAATGTGTTTAAGAGTTGCTGGAGCTGGACACTGGGGATATGTGGGATCCTCAAGATACCACTGGCTCAGATGGCACATATTTGAATCGAGTCATTTCTCTGCAGCAGTGCTGTTAGGAGTGTGCTCAATACATGGAGTTGAAACCATAGAACTTCTCTTATCCTGTGACGCCCTCTTTTGGCTCAGCTCAGTTTTTGCTGAGAATCAAAACTTTTTCACATGGTGAATTTATTCGCAAAGTGAATTATGAGTCTGGTTTACCAGTCTAGTTACAAGTCTCCTTTCACACAAAATGTGCTTGTTGTTCTTGAACTATGATCTTAGTTTAAGCTGAGTTTAACACTTTTTGGGGTACTTTATTGGTATATTTTTAAGAATTTAAATAACTTTAAAAGAACCTGAACTTACACAGAAAATCTGACAAATTTTTATTTTTTATGATAAATCTGGAGAGGACTGGTAAGGTTAAATGTGTAAGATTTAAATCACCAGAAAACAAGAATCTGAGAATAAGCCTTTGAAATTTACAGCGGGAGGAAGTCGTCTTCCACAGAGTCTGCCATGTTTCTACAGTAGCCCAGAATGGACAAACCAAACACTAGCTTTACAAGGGTTTTTCACATTTTACAAGAATTTTTGCTCCCCAGGAATCAAGAAAACTGAAAGTGTCCAATAGCTCCACATTCTGGCAGCCATCACTGAAAACAGAGTTTGGTCAGAAATGTGGGTCTCAAAGTCTCTCTGTCCTGTAGTAAAACAAAAATACAATTCTGGAATCCTCTCTCCTGATTGGACAAAAGTGGGAGCAGAATATCAGAAAATGTCTTTTCTGTAACAGCAGGGCGAAGAAGCCATGTTACTGACAAAACACTCGATATATGAGATGCATGTCGGAGTGTAGAGCTATTTAACACTTACTAAAAAAATTACCAGGGAAATCCAGTATATAAGATGGACTTATAACAGCTTTTTCATCATCTTAAATTTGGTGTGCCCTCTATATACCAGTGTGACCAACATACTGGTATAAAATTTGGAACGACGTGTTTGACTGTGTTGCATAAAACAAATCTATTTTAATTTTGAAGTGAGAGAGGCGATGTTTTAGTAAATGATGCATATGACCAAGTCAAAAAAGCCACGACAGAATAATTTGTGTTTGTTCTGAATGAGTTTCAAATGAAAATATTTTGAAATAGTGTTAAAATATTTTGTATACAGATTTTTTCATAATAATTAACAATAATTAGCCACAGAAAACCATTTTCCCTCTGAAAGACACAAAAACAGAGTATGTTATGTGTGTGTATATATTTATATATATACAGTACACCGGAGTGACCTATGTTCCAGATTTTATGGTAAGTTTAATTGGCTGTCACCGCTGCGTTAACTAAGGACAAAGTGAACGTTGAGATAAAAAAAGATTTACAGAACAACAGAGAAAGAAAAGAAACAAGAGACAGATTGACATAGAGATAGAGAAGTGTTAAAGTCTGTTTCTGTGTGATAACAACATGAACTCTTCCCCTCTGTCCCTCGTATAACAGATGTGTGTTTGTGTGCGTGTGCGTGTGTGTGTGTTTGACAGGCAACAGACTGCTACACAGCATGCCTGCACACTCACACTGACAGACCTGTGCAGTGACCAGTAGAGAAAGAGAGAGAGAATGAAGATGAGGAAAAAAGAGTGAAAGAAAAAGACAGAAGTGAAGAAAGAGTAAAAGAGCAAAAATGAAAGACACGATGGAGAAAGAGAAAACATAAGAGAGGCGTGGAAAGAGAGAGGAAGAACTTACGAGAAGTGAGAAAAAAACAAGAAAGAACAAATGAAAGAAAAATGACAACACAAGTGAAGAAAGACAAAACAGGAACAGAGAAAAAGAGAACTAGAAAGAAAAGGAAGTTGATGCACAAAGAGAGAGAGGAAGGTTGAGGATTTACCAAATACAGTAACAGCCTGTTTCTACAATAAGCTCCGTTTCTCAAACACAGACATGGAGCGATAAAAATAGACTTTCTACAAAGGAGCTGCCGAGTGGTTAGTGGCAGTGCAGAACACATGACAAACTACTGTGTGTGTGTGTGTGTGTGTGTGTGTGCGTGTGTGTCTTTGTGCAGAAGCAGAAGACTCAGCGCTCCATCTGTGAGTCGCTGATTCCTCCGTCTATTCGCCAGACTGAAGGGAA
>JAQFJB010216786.1:0-11644 GCA_029874875.1 Naso minor
CACAATCCTGATCAGGTGTGTGGATACACACACACACATACACACACACACACCACACACACACATTTCCTTTCACGCCAAATTTCAACTTCTTATGCTGAAAGCTGTATCTGCTGAACAGTGGGGATTTTGTGAACCAACCAATAGACAGAGTGACCTACTGAGCTGCTGGTCACTGCTAAAAATTCAAAGCACAGCACTCAAATTTCCCACACTATGTATAATATTGAAGTTACACAGGCACAGTCCATAGACAAATTTATGAATTTGACTGTAAAAGAAGGCCTTGCTCTATCAGAGGAATCCAACTTCTTTCTAAATGAGATGACACAGGAGCAAAACAGTGCGTGGTCTTAAGCCACATGCTGTAGTTCCTTCTTAATATGCCGGTCACAACACGTAGATGGAGCATTTTTGGAGATTTTCAGATGTTGTTTAGGGGCTTTAGAGGGCGTTAGTGGTGTATCTCCACTACTTCCATTTAATGTGCAAAACTGCCAGTGTAAGGCAGCTATCTGACCACCCGCTGAGCTCACAGAGAAGGGAAAGGCATCTATGTTCTTGCTTCCCATAGAGATTGTGGATGATAGGCTAAACCTCACAAAAAGTGCAGTTTTCCTTTCACATCCGTAGACTCATCACTTGAAAAGAACAAGACGAGGTGAAAACCTAGTACATGGCTCAACCGCATCTGGATAAGGTAGACTTTGGTCATGGGTCATCCTCACCTCCTGTCCAGAATCCAAAGAGAGCAGCACGGGCCTCGCGGGTGAATGTACTAACGCGTTTAATAATAACCATGTATTTGTTGAGGAAACAAATCAGCTGACTGATCAAAAAACATTTTATTTGCTTTATTTGCTATTTACTTGCTTATATATTTTTTATATACATTTTGTATTGCCGTGGTGGTCACAGCAAAGCATTACCGGCAGAAACGCTGCTTCACGAGATGGTGCACTGTCCTTGTTCGTCCTTCTGTCTTATGAATGCCTGTAACAATAACCATGCGCTGTGGGAGTGAATCAGCTGATTGATCAGTGTGTTTTGTCTGCATTTGAGATCATCACCAGCTGCGATGAAAAAGGCTGGACTTCCGCGACATATCAAAGCAGTTTACTTTGAATTAAATGTATTTTCACATTTGTTTTCCACTGGCCAGAACGGGCAACAATGCAGCACATTTTACTTGCAGCAACATGGAGTTTAGGCTGCTTGCCCCGAGCAAGATTTACTGTGAGCCCTGGCTCTGATTAAATACATGTCGCCCACCTGAAGTCATCTCAAAAGTAAAAAGTAAAAGACATTCATTATGAAGACATATCTGACAATTCAACCCACAAAGCCTCATTACAGGAGTAAAAACAGTCATGGTTGTGTGTGGTGACTTAGATATGAGAGTAAAAAGTGCTGAATTTATATGTAGAAAGTAGCTGCCTGCTGTCTGTCTGCTCACTGTTCGTTGTAGCTCTGTGCCTGGGTAGACAGAAGCAGGAAGCACAGCTGTTGATCTTGCTGTCTATTCACGGTGGTAATGCGATGTGATTTCATACAAAAAAACTCTTGTCTCTTACCATGATGCATGGCAGGTCAGAATCTCAGTTAACACGATAAAACAACATTATGTGATTATTTAACAGCTTGTGGAGACGTTTTTGGCTTTCTTTTGTCTTGTTTCAGCGAGTCTGCTCCACACTCACTCCACAGTCAGTGAAATGCCTCCTGACAACTTATTAAATGATCGTTTGGGCGAATTAATTTTAAAAAGGCAACAACCAATGAGGACAGAGCTATGACTACAAATTGTGAGATTTGGTCGCTCCTTCACTCACTCACTCAGAGACAGACTGAGACTGTATTCCTTGAGCTGTGCCAGCTCCTGTGGTTCAGCAAAAATAAGTGCAGTTACCAAAGTTTCTAATTAGACACCTGTATTTATAACAGTCAAGTTTGCAGTACAAAGGGGAAAATGTTCACTCTTTGTTTAATGCATTAATGGCTTGCCTCAACAAGTCTACACTTTGTCTTGGGTAAAGTATTTAAACAAGATATCTGAAATTATTCTATAAGGTTCGGGGTCTCTTTTCTCCCATCCCTTACAGTGAAATAGTGTATGTTATCAATGCAAATTGTGTACGGTACTAATAGTCTGGTGTCAATATATGATATATGTCAATATGTCAGGCTTATACATGTCACTGGAAAGAACAGTCCTGACCACACATTTGGTACATGTTCGCATGCCTGACCTTACCCACTGGTTTTTTCCTGCTGTGCGTTAGTTTATCTCGACAACAGTGTGTTGAGTGTCTCACACTGATAAGTGCAGAGGAGTGCCCATTTTTCTTCTCTCACACAGTGACAGATGTCTCAAACTCAGACTGTGTCAGCCTTTAAACACAGTTACTGGTGTTTAAAACTTTAAGTGTGTCAGTTTAAACACAGTAATTAATTTTTTGGGAGGATGTAAAGAAAATGTTGCCAGAAAACCAGGATAATAGCTGGTTTATAGAAATAATGATCTCACAAGCTCCCTAGTGCAACCCAAGTTTGATAAGAAACATTGACTGGACACTTGACTGGAAGAACACGTTCGTAAGGAATCTCTAGTCAAATACAGGTTTAAAAAAAAGACTAAAACAAGTCTTTTTTTAATTTTAATTTTGGTAAACCCAAGCGTGTAGTGAGACATGTGACATGTGACATGTAGTGAGGGTGAACTGGGAACAACTGGAGGAAGCCACTGTCCGGTTGACTTTCAACTCCCACCTCCAATGAAGCTTCTCTGGCATCCCTGTGGAGGTTGGGGGCATCAAACTGGAGTGGTCGATGTTCAAAGCTTCCATTGCTGAAACTGCAGCTGAGAGCTGTAACCTCAGGGCCCTCGAACATTGTGGTGGACACTGGTGGTCAGGAAAGCCGTTCGACTGCAGTTTGGCAGGCTGAAGATATCATTGCTGTTTTTTACAGTGGTCCTGATGGCATCATCAAACTGTGACCTTCAGCACTCACTGGATCAACTTCGGCTATTACTTTATTAACCCCTAAGGGAAATTTGCTTTGCAGTCAGGTAAAACCCATAACACATAAAGAACACTGGCACATAGATTCACATATGAGGAACACTGAGATACATAAATACAAGAATACATTAAGGACAACTGAAAGTACAGCCGTAACAAAAACCATCATTAGACAGTAACAAGAGATACTGCATATTGTATCACCTTTTAAAAAAGTTAGTTGTGTTATAGCTTGAGTGATAAAGGAATTGAAGCGGCTGGGATGAGGATCAGCACCTCTAAATCTGAGACCATAGTTTTCAGCAGGAAAAAGAGAAAAAAAAGAGTTTCAAAAATGCCAAATTTCTGTGTGGAAAGTAGCCTCTAACTGTCTGTCGTTGCTGCTTGCCTCAGGACAGCTGATGGTGTTGCTTGCAATTCGGCTTGATTGTCATTGACTGGTTTAAATGTGTGTAGTTGCAACGTTGTCCAGAATCCTGACAACAAACGAAACTGGGTGGCGATTAATTGATTGACGGTCAGGCAGACACACAGATCATGTCACTTAGTTTGGTTCGCTCACTGTGCGCTCATCTCCCTGCTGGTTAGGGTAAGGGTTATCAGTTTGTTAGCTAGAGTTAACTCCTAACCCTAACCCCTGACCCGTTGGTCGGAACAGCATCCTGCCTGTAGAAGGCATGGCTGTGGGACCTTCTGATCAATTAGGCACGGATCCAGCAACACAAAGCATTAAAAGCTGGCAGTGAAAATGACAGTGCAGAGAGTCATTGCAATTGAAAGACAGTTTCGTCTGACTGCATCGTTGTGAACTGACGGTCTTCAGAAGGTTGCAGTTCAGTTCGTTGCAAGCAGCTACAAATTCAGAGTTGTCTTGTCATGAATCTTTGGTCTGAACTGGGCCACTTTGGTCAGCTCCTGTTGTTATGACAACTTCCATTCTCAGCAGTCACAGCACAATATAACAGCATCTATGTGATTAACAGCCCACAGAGACATTTCAATTGTCTGGTTAGACTGCTTTACATGTAGGCGCATCTGACCGCTGATTGGTCAGATGCTGTGCTGTCAACCATCATTGTGGCGATGTGTGCGGTGGCGTATCAAATTACCCTTCACTTTTTTCTCCCTCTCCGGCCTCGGGCTGACTTGGTACTCTATGCGCGCCTCTCGGCAGTCTTGCGTGCCGTGCGCTCCGTGAGCATCGTTTGCCCATCTGCAGAAAATGCGTCTCCTCCCGTGAATTGGGGGCCCCTCATGGGCCGTGGGGCCCTACACACAGCGCGTGTTCTGCGTATAGGGAGGGGCAGCGCTGAGGCTAAGGACCATTAATGCAAATTAATTTTGAAGGGGCAACAACCAATGAGGAAAGAGTAATGACTGTCTGACCAATCTTGAAATTTGGTCACCTCACTCACTCATTCACTTAGTGACAAATGTGTTTGTAGGGCTGTCTGTTTTCGGTCAAGCCAAAAAAAAAATCTTCGGTAGATAAGTATCAGTCTCGATCAGTTAATTTAATCCAAACCCTAAGAGCTAGTTGTCTAGGAATGACTGTTATTGTTAACATTTTGATAGCGTTTTGTCCTTAATTTTATCTAAATGCAAACACGAATTCAACATAAGAGTAGTATTGCACTCATGACTGACCATATTCGAACTTTTTTTCCCCATTTTTCTAACGACTAACTAAATAAATGTGATACAAAATACTAACGGGTATAGGACTTACACCACAAAAGCTAGTACTGCTTTGTAGCACTCTTCAGTTTTCTCTTTGGTAATATTTTCCCCTTTGCCAAAGAGAACAGTGTCACACTGCTTGCTGTCTTCCATGTCTCTTCGCCGGAGGTTCACTCAGAGACTACATAACACTATACGTCCTTTGAAACTGATGCCATGCTGTGATGGTTTGGTAACAGTTGAGGTGAAACCTGCCTTGAAAATTATAAACTTCCTACATTTGTGTATAGTAGTCTGTCTAGGAGTCTACTACTGCTGTGGCTTTGGTCAGGCGTGCTAGCCCCTGGCCTCTGTTAATGCAGAAGGGCCTTTGTCATAGCCATGGTTGTTTATGTTGTTTTGCACGAGTTAAGACTTCTCACACTCTGTGCTGTGTTCTCATTTCCTGTAGCTTATTGCCACACTCACTGCTCACTGCTCCAGCCACATCACTTTTCATACATTTAGCATGCTGGATATCTGTCAGGGGCAGGCAACGCATGGACTGTATCCATGATTAGTTTCCACTCACAGCAGCGAGCGCCAATTTGCCTCTGATCTGGGACTTTTGTAGGCATGAACAAAAACTGTCAGCGAGTTGGATGCCAGTGCAAAAATCTTGTAGTCTGAACTAGGTACATCCTGCATCCCTTTGGAATATGGGGACAAAGCAGAGTACCCAAAGAAAACCCACGCAAACACGGGGAGAACATGTGACTCACTTGACAAGGCTAAGGCAGGCTCTTTAGTTTCAGCTCAAAGCCAGCTCATTAAAGAAAAGGTTTTGGCGTGGAATCAAACGACCAGCCCTGACCTCGACCTCGCCGCACCTTTGGAGTGAACTGTAACGACTGTGAGTCAACAGCAATGTACCGATGCTCTGCGTCTGAATGGGCGCAGATGTCTACAGCCAAGTTCAATATCTGGTGCAAAGTTTAAATTTAGGAGAGTGGAGGTAGGAATAAACTTTTCAAAAATCCAATATGTGTATTGCTGCCCTTAATAAATTAATTTCAGTATGTTTTCTTATAATGTTTGTATTATATTTGAACAGTTGTACAAAGAAAGGCAGTGTCGTAGTCCAATGCACACAACCATCAACAAACTTTGGACACACCTGTGATGGAAGCAATGTTTCACACATGTCGCAATGCCGTTAAAGTTTCCAGTTCCAGTGATAAAAGTGCTCTGTTGTGTTTGCACATTTGGATATTTCATGTTGTTTATGAGTTCTGGGAGTACTGGCACTGTATAAAAGCTCTCATTGGGGAACAGGGTGACATTTTTTCACTCTTCAGCCTCTCAGGTAAGAACCCAATCATCCTTTTCCGCTTCACACTTCCTGCGCAGCACACATATGCACAGTGCCAGGGCTTCGGGTGACATTTAAAGCCTCAATCTGACGTGTCACATTGATATTTTACAAGCAGAAGAATATATCCTCTTCCTCCTTCACTACTTCATCATCTTTCTCTTCTGTTATTACAGATCCATTGCAGCCATGTTGGTTTTCTCTTGGTCTCTTGGTCTGACCCTGCTGCTGGTGGTCTCTTCCAAGGCTGAGGTATAAAACTCCAGAATGTAGAGTCGAAGTACACCTGAACCTTAGATATCACATATGTGAATATGGAAAAGAGACAATCAGGGGAAAAAAAGTTACAGAGTTTTGTTTCTATAAAAATTCAGCCAGAGGGAAAAACTAAAATTTAGGCTCCAAAATGTTCAATATTAAAACTGGATTGTCATTATTTTTGTTTATTGATATAAAATTGTTTTTTAAAGAGTCTGTTCTTGTTGCATGTCAACGTTTTTTCCAATAGCTCTTTTTATTTTATAATGTCAGTTCAGTCAGTCACAATCATTCTGCCTGCAAGCTCAACAACTGCTGCCAGAGCCAATCAGGTCCTGTTAGTTAGAGCAACCAAAACCAAATAAGAAACTGAATCAATCCGCTTCTGTACATACACATTCTGCATACACGTGAATTAACAACCTCTTCATTTATTTGGCTTAACAAGGCTGAACATGTTGCCTACCTAGTTGGCTAACTAGCTGGGTGGGGTTGGTTTTTGACCCAGCATCATAATGAAAATGCCCGTGTTAATGTCAGATCCTTCTGGTACTTTATCTGAAGACAGACTGTCTTTCTCTGTGGTTGCTTGAACCACCAGGCACTTGCGACGTAGCTGGCAGTTAGTGAGCAGGTTGGGTGGCTCAAAGCGTTTGATTGGTGACAACTCCACATGAAAAATGACATCATGAAAAAAAAGCAATATTTAAGTTTTGAATTATAATTTTGCATTGTATCTATGAGATAAATTATACTGATTAACATTAAATTAACGTATTTATTTCACATTTTAACATTTCAGAGATTCATACTGTAATGTAACCTGATTCTAATTAACCAAATGCTTAGCACCAAACATTTCAAGACTCCTGCAGCTACTTTGCCTGCAGATTTGATAAAGCTTGAGGTTTTAAAGGTATTAGAGTTTAAAAATTTTGAAACTTTGAAAATTTTCTTACATAACATTCTCTTCTCCTTTTTTGTGTCGCCGTTGGCGAATGCAGGAAGGTAAGAACAATATTACAACCCCTCTTTATCCAAGTTCAAAATATAAAAAGCTGACCAGTTTAACAAGTTAGTAATTTGATTTATGTAATAACTGACTGATGAGCAACAAAGTTAAATTCAGTGAAAGTCCTTCTGACAATGTGTACGGTTTATACTGTGTCATATATATATATACACACTGTGTTGTGCAGAGGTTGCTGCCATTGAGGAGGAAACATCCAGGGAGATTTCTGTTGGTGAGCTGCTGGAGAGAGCCAACAGAAACCGCAGTAAGTCGAGCTTTTCCTAACCTCAGCCCCTCTGTCTCAATCCCCTAATCTGAACTCAACTGTGTTTTAGGATTAACAAATTCAAAATGATTTTTCACTGCACCTTTTTTTTTTTCTCAAACATAGCTTGCACCACCACACTTTAGTGTGAGACAAAAACGTTCCATACACAACAATAATAGTAATGTAGTGCTCTTGGTGAAATTGTTTCTTTCTTGAATAGCAGACATACCTGCCTGCACTTTTGACTATCCTTTTACATAAATCACACCATATAGCATAAGTTATTGCATGTATTTGGCAAACAGCAGCAGTATGATAATAGAATTTTGGTCTCCAGCAATGTATTGACTTATTCACTGTAATAAGAAAAAAAACCTTTTCGTAGTTCCTGAGCCACACATGATTAGATCCACCGTTGGCCTGTAAAAACTCAATGGCAAAGCCAAATGTTTGTGTTGGAATATGTGCACCAAATGATGCAGGAACGGTAAAGCAAATGGTTTATTTTGAACCTGCTTCGTATTTCAAACTCAGTGGCACAACTGTGCTGATCTTGTAGCTCCTGACCTTGATGAACCCAGCCTGATTGGAGGAGACATTGCTGTTAAGTTGGAGGCCAACAAAAACGCTGACCCCTGCACCTCCAGAGGCTGCCTGTGGCAAAAGTGGTCTGACGGCAAAGTCTACGTTGCCTACTACATCGCCAACCACTATTGTAAGCATGGTTTGCCATATTTTAACCTGTTGTTTTGTTGTTGTTTTCTACTTAACACATGCATTTTCGAGTGGCTTAGGATGCTTAAAAACTTAAAAAAAAAGATATCAGAACTGTCGAAACAAAAACATTCTGCAGTGAAAGGGCTTAGTCATGATCACGGTGCTCCATATGCCCCCCAGAGATACCCTATGGTTGGTGTCACATCATAATGAAATCATTTAATTTTTAAAAAATGAGATTTTGCCTGATGTTAAGGCAGCCATCTTGAATTTCTTGCATTGATTTAAAATTTTCAGAGACATTTTTAAGGCTTTTAGGATGCTCAAAAGCTTGCACCATGTTTGAACTGGTACATTTTTTAATAAAATGCCTTATTCGAGTTCTGTCGGTGGCAAATTGGAGCTATAGTGCTGCCTAATGCCTAATGCATTTTTAATGACCTTGGTATACCTAAAAAGTGGCAAAATGTGTTGTACCTGAACAACCCCCCCCCCAGCAGGTTAAAAGCTGAAAGCTGAAAATGAATGAAAATGTTATAGTATGTTTATACAAATTAAAGCTGTAAGGAGGAACAAATCCAGTGTTTTTCTGGTGAGATAAATGAGGCCATTAGTGACTGATTTCCTGCATGTCTGCCTCTCAGGCTGTCCAAGTGCAGTAGGATCAGAAGGTGAGTTCTGCAGCGCAAGACAAATTTTAGATGTCAAGGCGCAAAAGTTACACAGGATTGAGGACAAATCTGATCTAATGAATGTACGCATCACATTAAAAGAGATGACGTCTCTGGTAGGAGCACTTTATATTTATGGTTTATTTTTATGAATCATTGGAATATTTTGAAGATTGCAGGATGAAGAGCTTTTAGCTTTGTTTAGTGTTATAGTATATAGTATAAACTCTTATGTTATCTGTCATAAAAGCGGAGTACCAAGTGAATTTAGTTAATAAATTGAGTTAATTAGGTCAATTAACGGAAAAAAAAGAATTTTGAAGAAAAATAAATTATAGGTCTTTTAATGTTCATGAAAGTTATCTTGTAAATGTTATTAATGTCTGTTTATTATTGACCCCTCCTGTTGTTTCGCACATGTTAGAGTCCATGGAGTTTGGGAAGGTTGGTGATTAGAGAAAGCTACACTGCTACAGATATTCTCAATACCATATTTTCCTGCCAGCCTCCCGAGAAAGGGCCATCATCACTCGTGGACTGGAGTCTTTCTCCTCAGTTTCCTGCATCCGTTTCAGACCCTACCAGAACGGTGATAATGTGTGGCTGTCCATCGAGTCCAGGAATGGGTAAGACAGCAGGGTTAGAGTCATAGACTGATAACTTTTTATGCTCTTACTCAAACAAATTGAACCTTCAACCAGTCTTGTGCATCAATCACACATGAATGAAACAATTATCTTGAAGCCTCTGTCAAGAAATTTTGAGTTGCCACTTTTAAGAATCTTAGCAAAATAATCAGAAAACAGAATATTCAAAGGTCAACTTACAATCAGATGCTGTTCTGCAACACCGAAGTGCAACCCGTCCCATTCCCATTCTACATGGTGATATTTTTGAATAACTTTTGAAAACTGAGTCATGTTTCTGTGTCAACAGCTGCTATTCCTATGTGGGCCGTCAGGGTGGCGGTCAGACTGTGTCTCTGAGCCGTCAGGGCTGTCTATACCACAGCACCGTCCAACATGAACTCCTCCACGCCCTCGGCTTCAACCACGAACAGACTCGCTCGGACAGGGACAGCTACATCAGGGTATACTGGGAGAACATCATCGATGGTTAGACTGTTTCTACTATATGGCCTGCATAAAACCAGTTCAATCTGGCAGAAATCAAGTGAAAATTTTTTTTAAAAGAAGTTACTGACACAGTCAAACATTGGTAGAAAGAAAGAAAACGTTTGTTGTGCTGAGGCAGGATGAGCAAACAGCAGCCGCCATGGCTGACCTGCAGAGACTGAAGCACCTGCCAAACAATCAAACAGATGAACTGAACAGTATCTTCTCAACTGGACGATGATTTGCTATGGACAGAGCACTCAACTGTTTTAGCATTGCTCTCATTTAACACTGCACAATGCAGCAGAACCAGTGATCTAGTTTTTCTAATCCACTTTAAAATCTTGCATCTAAATGATCAAAAATGCAGTTAGACTGCTGACTGTTCAGTCCTACATTCAGGTACGGATGCATTAATATTTGAGTTAATATAGCTATAAGAGGTGCTATGCTAGTGGCAGCTAATGTCGCTGGGACCCTGTAGCTTTCAGCAGGAATAAGGAGTGGGCTGCAGGGGTCTTTTTTTTCTAACATCACAGCCTCTTTTTCATTTCATATTTAATTTTCAAACTTTTAGCCTTCACTGCTGACCAGTGTTGACTTAACTGACATCAGCTGAGCAAATTATCAAAATTCGCACAGCTCCTCTAGACATGCTAGACTTCGTACAACTTCATTTCCTAATGTAGTCCTACTCCCCAACATCTGGAAATACAAGCTGTGTATGAAATTGCCAAAGTTTGAGTAACTTAACACCCTGTTGATCTTGAACACATCGCCCCAAAATGTGTCCTGTAATCCTGACCTCAGGGCCCTTTCAAACCAAAAAGAGACACTGCTTTACAGTTAGACCTGGAGGCTATGGGAACATCTTTATTACAGTCTCAGTGGGGAAATTAGGGTAACTTTTGATGTAAAAACCACTACAGATTAGGATCAGGACCACTAGATTGTGCATGGTCAGGGTTGAGAAGTAACGCATTACTTAGTAACACATTACTGTAATTTTATTACTTTTCTCAGTAACTAGTAAAGTAAGGGATTACAATCACCAAAACAGTAATTATATTACAGTTACTGATCCAGTTAACGGTGCATTACTGCATTATGAGAAAGGGATGTGTTTTTTGTCCTCAGATATCTTATGACAATGAGGTATACGTGCATGTGCTGATTTATATTTTTCTACAAAAGGCGTTTTTCACTGAGCCGTCAGTAATGTTAACATTCTAATGAGCTGCTGATAGTGTTGCTGTGCCTAAACTTGTCTTTAAATTAGTAGCAATCAAAACAAAGTTGTTGTGCCAATAAAGTGGAATAAGTTTTGGGAGTGTCACTTTTTTAGGAAGTCAGTTGGGTTGTGAAAGTAATATAGTAAAGTAACAGGTAATGTAACTAATTACTTTTGATAAAAAGTAATAAGTTAAGTAAATGTATTACTTTTAATGGGACTAATCAGTGATAAGTAACTTATTACTGTTGAGTAATGAGTAACTTGTCCAGCACTGTGCATGGTATATAGTAACTGTACATGTACACTAAGAAAAAA
>JAQFJB010220810.1:0-11619 GCA_029874875.1 Naso minor
TTTCTGCTCTGTGTGTTGGCCAGACAACAATGGATGTGTGTGTGTGTGTGTGTGTGTGTGTTTGACTGTGTGACGAAAACAATTGATCTTGGGGCCATTTCCTCTGTCTTTCGTTAGAATTGTTGCTGGTAAGACGTGACATTCCACATGGAAGGAAGTGACACAGAAGGTTTTGATGCTGTTTTGGTTTCTACTACAGACACGCAGCACATCACTACATGCTTTTTTAGGGTTGTGTTTTCTTTTTAAGGTCAATTCTCAAATCTTCTCAGTTGTGAGGACTTGCCTGTTTTCTCTCTGTCAATTAACATCTTTGGGTTTGGGGTTGTTTTTCAGCCAAAATAAGAAATTTCAAGGTTTTACCTCGGGCTTTGGGGAATTGTGACTGGCAGTTTTGATATTCTTTTTGACATTTTATGGAGGCACAATTACACAATCATCTAAAGAATGGACAAGCTAATTGATTATGTAAATCGTCGTGTATTTCAGCCGAAATTCTTGTATTTCATGATTTGAAAATGTTTTGTGTAGGGTTTCTTAAAACAGTTAAGAAAATAACTAAACATTGTTTGATCTTCACGGCATTTTGTGACCTTTTCTTATTTTAACAGAGTTGCTTTTAGAACTCTGCTTCAGAAAGTGGGACGTTATTCAATTTGGGGTTAAACCCCGTAAAGTGTACGCTTTTTTCATTCTCTGTATCTGTGTTTGGTATTAACAGCAGTTCTATGCAGCATTACTCCTTTTGAATATGTTACATGTGTGATTGGGTTTCTGTTGTGTCAGAAGAGGTTAAACTCTAACTTTATTGCGCTCTCTATTGTAATTGACCACAAACACAAGTAGCATCACTATGTAAGGCAGCTTATTGTACTTTTTTTAACGTCAGGTACTTTTTGGCAACAAAAAAACTTAAGATTTTCGAGCTTGACATATATGGTCATTGTTTTAGTGTCATAAGAAGAAAAAAAAACTGTCTAAAGTAAACCTGTGGATAATTGCAATTGTAACTGTGGAATAATTAATGTACTTATTAATTTCTGTGGAACCACAAAAGACAAGTAAAGCCAATATTAACTCAAAGCAGTGATCAAAGTAAACTTTGGTTTGGTTAGCAGAACAGTCCAGCGCTCAATCTGTGCAACGTAAACACAAGAGAGGAGAAGTCTCACTGAAGACAAAGAATACAAACAGCGCTGGCCGATATTTTTTTCATTCACAGTACCTTCAGTGTGAATCCCCTCAAACACTGTCACATCACACCAGGCTTTGTTTATTAAGTTAAATACTCTTTCACCCCAATCTGTCAGTTTAAAGTACATTCGGAGCTGATAAAAAATTCACAGAAAAACTGAGTGAAACAGATTTTTTACTTTGTGTTACAATCATGAACAAAGCATCTTTTGAAATACTCACTTTTTCAAGTCAGCCTCTGAAGAATGCAATAATCCCACATTTTCGATTGGAGAGTTTCTGGGGAATTTCTCTGAAAACTGTCTGTGTCTGCCACCCTCTGACACTCCCTTCCTGCACACATGCTGCACACTAGTCTTATTCCACAATCAGTGATCACTGTTGCCTTTATCATATGATTTTGCTCCCTAACCAGCAGACACAAGAAATACTTTTTTATTTTTTAATACTGACTGCTCCCACTGAGCTTCACCACTAGAACTCCAGCTGTGCTTTGAAGCGAATGTTTGATGATGTGAATTTATGATGTTTCTTAAGATTTTGAATTCAGAAATGTCAGTTGCGCATTTGCTCCACTGGTAACTAAACAACTTCAAAGCAATTCCCCCTCATCATCTTCTTTGTTTGTTTTCTTCACTGGAAAACTGGCACTTGCATGATGTTTTAGCTTCTTTGGAGAAAATAAACACAGAAACTACATAAAGATCATGATAATGTTTCAAAAACATCACATGAACCAGTTCTTCCTGCTTAGTCCTACTTCTCATTAGTTGTAAATATATTTACTGGACATATTTTGTGAGATTTGGTCGTGGCAGTGCTTGTTGCACCTGCAGCAGCCAGCTAACACTTCCTCTGCCCCTTGAGTGGCCGAACCCAGCCGGCACCTTGGCAGTGTTTACCCTCTTTCATCCTCCCCTCTCCTCCCTTCTCATCCTGCAGCCCCTTTCATCCATCAGTGGCCTCCGCTGTGTCCCTGCCAGTTCACATTCTGTAGCACTTAAAAGGAGCGAGGAAGGTTAAAGGCAGGAGGCCTAACTGTCAGTGCCAGCTCTGTGACCGGGGTGCCAACGTGAGCAATAACTGTTGTCTCACGGATGATGGAATTTCCTTAGCAAAGCACCAGCTGTATTAGAGCTTAGCAAGAAAACCAAAAGGGACTTCATATTCCTGGAAGTGTAACTGTGAGGATGTTCTGTACCTTTTCTCTCTACAGTCCTCATAAACATACTTTATTGACACAGGAAGCAAAGAGAGGGAGCTCCCTTTCAACTCAGGAGCGCTGGGTTCAGCTTTAAAAACCTCAGTTTCAGTGATGACCAGGTGTGGCAATCAGAGGGTAACTCACGATATAATATGCAATATGTTCCCCGTGATAATGATAATATCACAATAGAGGGATTCTGTGATGATTGATATGTTGCAAAACAATTATTTAACAATACATCATGATATCTGTCTAACTGAATACATCACGATATCTGTCTAAATAAAGAATACAAAAATCCCATTGATGTTGTAAAAGCCGAAGTGGGTCGAGACTTTAGAATAGAAAGTGGCTGGCACATCTCTCTTAAAATTCTTTTCACCAACATTCATGTCATAAGCACCATCGTGAGGAGTCAGGAAGACATGACGCTAGTGAGTCAACTTGGCAAAAAAATCTGTTTACAGCAGCGTATTATTTTAACTAAAATATTGATATTTGGCATCAGAGTTAGGATGACAACATATTGTTTTATTGATATTTTGTCCCATCGCTAATGATGAGTCCAAAGGCTCTGACACACCAAGCTGGCAGTCTGCTGTGGGCCAGGGTCTGGCTGTCACTGAGTGTCCGTCGCCATAGATTTTGCGATGTATCCCACACTGTTCACGCTAGACGAAACTTTTCAGGCGAATTTGCCTGTTAAATTGACAACTGTGTCTGTCAGTGAGAGGAAACACTGTGGCTGTTTCCCCGTGGATATACAATCTAGGTAGTGTTTTGCCTCTGGATGGCTTGACTGATAAGTTTGTTTAGCATGGAACTGAACAGGAAAGAGCCAAACAAAATTTGTAAAATCAGAGTTTTCATTGTCTCCGGCTCTTTACACCACGTTGGGAAAGCCCTTCAGCTTCTTGCTGTAGTATCCACGAGTTCTCGCAGGTGTGATTTCTCATTATTTTCCTCCTCCGCATCTTTTAAGTCCCAAACCAGAGACCAAGGCTGATGATGCCATTGCCATTTACACTTATCTATTCAACATATCTTGATTAGAAGCAGTATGATAAAACCATCGTGGTTGAGAGGGGTGTAAAAATGGTTAGCAAAAACTACTTTGCCATTACAACAGTTTTTATCCGTCATTAAAAATGAAACTAGAAGAAATCTCAATGCAGATAAAGAGACTGCCTTTACCTGCTGGTCCTGAGAGTTGTTTGCTCTCATGCAGGCGCAGAACATACTTGTTAGTTGGGCTGGCTGAGGTCTTGGCGATGTGTTTAAGTGCAGCTTTTTGGCCAAGACACAGGCGACGTGAGGCAACCCAACAATTGGCCTTTGTTGCCGATAGTTCTGTGTGGGTTTGGTGTGCCTGGGGTGTAACCTGCGGAATCTCAGTCCAGCTCGGTAGTCTCAAGTGAAAATAAAACCTGAGCTGAGCAGCAGGTTTTAGATGCTGAAAGAGAGAAACAGTTGAGCTAAGCTGCCATGTTGAAGACATAAGAGATTGAGGCTTGTGGCAGTTTAGCTTCTGGCTCCTGGCAGGAGAGCCCCCTATAAAGCAGGCCTATTAAAACACTCCTCCTTCCCTGAGGAATCCGGGAGTTAATCAAAACCAGAGGTCTGGATGGGACCGCTCACTAAACACTTAGACCACACTGCGCTGGTCCTGGATACTGGAGCCATAAGGCTCCCAACAAAACCCAGCCGTGGGGGTTTGACCTTCCCACCAACAGTCCCATGCACAGCTCAACATGCACAACAGATGTGGTGGCAATTTACATTTATGTTTGGCATATCTATTGAACCAGGCGCCGTCAGCCCCAGCTACATGCATGACAGTGCTGTTATAATGAACCACACATTTCTGTGATGTTCAGTTGCTCCCAGTTGTTTGTTTCATGTCTCAGGATATATGACTGGGTTGCATAATAGCTCTCTTCCATCCTGGTTCGTGTTTTGCATCATTCATGCACATGTGGTTGCTGTGAGGTTGGCACTGCCCCCCTTAAAGCTCCAGGGGTCCAGGTTTGCTAAATAATCTCTTTGTCAGCCCTTACTCATGCCAGGTTCTTCAACAACATGTAATGATGGATCTAGATATAACCTTTACAAACCAAATTGAGCGTTTATACGCTGGTTTTTTAAACATGGGTAAACCTGCTAAAAATAGGCAATTGACTCCTTTCACTGTGCTAGCAGACACGGGTCTGACTGTGATTTTGCCTTTTTTTTTCTTTTTTCTTTTTGGTGCGTCATGTTATCTAGGCGCGGCCCATTTCAATTTTGGATTGCCCTTACAATTATAGATGTTAGCACTAACAGACATAGAAATGCAAATGATTCCTGCCTGAGTTGTGTCTCTGTAAGCATGGACCGTTTCTGTTGAGACGAACTTATAAATTGACAGCGCAGTACGCTGCTCTCTTTCTCTTTTTTTAAAAGTCAATCTAGCTCCACCAGCAGACCTCTCTGTCGCCCTGCAATCAACTTAACTAATAATCCAGCCAGATCATCCAACACACAGAGATTGCTCTGTAGCTGTGAGTATAAAGTGCAGTGCGCCTAGATTGACTTGTGACAGAACAGTTTACTAGTCTGACATTCCACTCTGCAGTCATTTACAATTTTGTTCCATTGTCATTCTTCATATCATTATATCGCTTCTACTCTGACAAAACGATGTGTGGCATTTCCACCCACCTCCAATCATACTCAGACTCCCAACAGTTAAGCGTAATATACCCCAATTAATTTCTTATACAACATTCGCATCTCTCATTGATCATAGTTAGTATTTAAGTCAACTGGCATCTCATGCATCACAGCGTTTCCACACAATACAGCGCATTCCTTCATCCAAATTAACTGTAACTGTAAAACTCATTTTACAGGTAGGGACAGAAATCGGATGCACTGGTGAATCAACAGTTAGAATGGTACTTTATACAAAGTTCGGTTAACTATGCACAGATGCTAAAACTTAAAGCATGGAGGGGGGATAGTCACTGTGTGTTGCTGATTCGATTTAAGTAATTCTAAATGTTAAAAGGCAGAAAATATAGCGAGTAGTGTTAGAATATTGTAAAGCTAGGGCATTATTGACGTGTGCTCCCACCTGTACAGTCGCAGTGGTCTGCAGAAAGTCATTGTTCAAAGCATGTCAAGGTATAAAAACGTTAATGTACTATAAGAACACTTTAAGTATGAGTTACAGTGGCGCGGTGCAATGACGCGTGAAAGTTGGCCATTGCACAAATTAGCGTATTCACCTGGGTCTGATGTTCACATCGATGCCGATCCAAGGTGAAGCTGATTGAGTCTACTGCAGAGTCTACTGCAGAGTCATTTGACCCAGGATTGAACGGTGAATATGTACAATCACACTGCAAGCAAAAGCCCAATGTTGGTGGGTTTAAATGGGTTTTTTGGCAGCATAAAAGGGGCTATAAAGAAATAGTTCAATATATTTTATATAGTCTATATGGAGTTCAAAATCACAAAAATTGTAAAGGACTCAGGACAGGATAAAACCTCAACAAAAGCGAACAAAAAACTTTACTTGGGTAACAAAACAAAGAAGCCTAAAGAGTAACAGAGGAGGGATTGCTCTTCAAGGATTTGTGAATAGATAGTTTACAATCTCTAAGCAGATATTCTTGTCTTTCTAGTCAATCTAAACCCACCTCCCAGCTTTTTTTATGTTTGTCACATGCCTGTGTGTGCGTGCGGGGTGGTATGGGAGTAAATCACTCTGTCCGTGTCCATCCGGCCGAGGCCAGAGTCCAGAGGGGCTCTTGGACATTGGCAGGAAGTCTCTGAACCTCTCCAGGATGTAACTGTCAGCTGATCCCCCTCAGGGAGGGGAAGGAGGAGCAGAGGAGACGGGAGGGAAGAGGAGTGGAGAGGAAAAGAAATTGGCAGGTGTGGATGGGACAGGAGAGTGGGGGATGGAGGCTCTCACTGGCAGACAGTGACATTGGGGAGGTCTGTTATAAAGATAAAAGAGCCCACATCACATCCCCCCATCCCCCCTGCATCTCTGCTTCAGTCTTCCTCTGTCCTGTGAGAGCTGATTTGCAGCTGTGGACGCCCCCCGTCATACTTCCATAAGGAGAGATGCGTAACCTGTGCACTGCGCACGTGTCCTGAGTGCACATCTGAATTTACACTTGACGTTATGAAGCTTCGAGCTGTTGTAAGTGAAGGCCGTTTCATGACAGCCACTCAACATCATTCCTTTAAAAATGGAAAACCTCTTTTGCTATTTATATCAAGAGCTCAGCGAACAGGTTGCATATATTCAACTCAATCACTTCCTGCTTGTGTTGCCTGTGTGTGATACAGCTGCATGACCTCTCACCTCCAACCCTCCCCCCTCTCCCTCAGTCTCCTAGAAAAGCGATGCAGACGCAGAACAACCTTCTCTTGTTCTCCCTCACGCACAAACGCACTCAAGTTATTCTAAATCTGCCCGACGATGATGCCTGCGTGAGATGGGGTCCAGATCTGTTGCTGAGAGTCTTTGAACTGCTGCAGCGTTGGAGTGAATTGGTCTTTTGAACTCGCAGCATGATGCGATATTGACTGGAGACAGTAACCTAGTTTCTTAATGTTATAGCTGGAAAATAGCACAGATCTCACCGGACAACCATCTGAAGCATTCCTCGCTCCGAGTCTGATTTCAGGCCTGTGTGTGTTTCTTTTTGATTCATTTTGTGCCACCACACTTTTCTGTGTGTTTTTCAAGCGCAGGTCAGAGCCAGTTTCTATCTTTCTCTGTCCGCCCTGCATCGACGGTGTTTAGGAAACAGAACAGGAAAGGCAGAGCTGGTAGGGAAGAATAGAGGGATATCCCCTTACAGGGTTCCCTCCTTTTTCCTCCAGGATAGAGGGGTGAGAACTTCGGAAAGGGTGGGGGGTTGGTAAATCACACCACCTGTACACACACACACACACACAGACACACACACAAGACATACAAATACAGTTGCGCATGCGTCCACTCTATGAGGCCTGCCTGCTGCTCAGAGATGTCCTCTCTCTTTCCCCTTGTGTGTGTATGTGTGTGTGTTTGTGAAAAAGACCCTCAGATTAGCCCTATGTGGCCCAGATTACAACAGGATCAGTGCCGCCACATATATTACAGCAGCCTGTGAACCATCAGTCAGACAGTAGGCCAGCCAGGGCTTTAGGGGCTGAAAACCCCATTTTAATTACACTTCAGTGGGGAGGAAAAGTACAATAACCAATACACACAAGCTGTTTTTTTTTTTTTTCACTCATACACTCGACAGTCCTCAAGTGTAAAATGCATGTTTTGCGGGAGGAAATGATGGTGGCACTGTGTCACATTTGCTTTCCCCAAACAAATGTGACATTTATGGGCTTTTAGCAGCACTCGTCCGCCTAGTGGCCAACAGATAAAACACAGAACGCCATAATAAAACTATCTGACTGAGGATATTTTTCAAAATGTACTCCTGATGTTTTATATCTCCTTATAAAAGCAGTCACATTTTTCTAGGCGAAGAGGCTCAGCTGTGATGTGTAATGCCAGCCTCTTATGTTGTAGGTCACAATTTGTTTTGTTTTGTCTTATCAAAGGTGCCACCAGGGACGTCGGCTCGGCTCTGACAAGGATGTGTATGCGACACCGCAGCATTGAGACAAAATTACGCCACTTCACCAAGTAAGAGTCACCTGTGATACCGTTTTTTATTTTGGCTCTCCAGTTCAATTTTCTCTCCCCTTTTGCCTTGAGAAGATTATTGCGTTTGCAGGTCCCATCCTATATCTGTTGACCTTCATCTCATTTCACCACTCTTGGCTGAGTGTTCTTGTGTCAAGGAAGCAAAATTAACTTTGTTATAACCCTCAATCTCTCATGCTCTCTTCTGTGTTGCTTCCTTGTTGCTGAAGTACTCTTATGGAAGGCCTGGTGATGCCACTCCAGGAGAGAATAGAGGAATGGAAGAAGACGGCAAATCAGCTGGACAAAGACCATGCCAAAGGTAGATGACCAGGAGACACCAGCTATAAATACTCATTTGTGAGCCCTGTGTATTGGACAGAAATGGATAAGTGTTTGGTTCGACCTTTCTCTCAACAGAATACAAACGGTCTCGTCAGGAAATCAAAAGGAAGTCGCTAGATACCATAAAACTCCAGAAAAAAGCAAGAAAAGGTGAGAAAAAATTTCCCCAGACCTGTGATAAAACATCTCAGGCAGTTTTGTTAACATTTTAAGGCTGATACTAATGAAGTCTGTCTGGCTGCTTATCTCTGGTCTGCATTAATCGTTCAGATTGAACTTGCGCCATCTAGAGCGTAGAATCAGAAATGACAACTCAAGCCAAATCAAAATGCCTGGCACAATTTCAGAGACTTCCTTCCAGCTTTGGATGATTTGTCTGCGTCTACCTTATAAATCAAAGAAGAGATCTTTCCTGGCTGTGCTTGCATTAGCCCCCACTGCTGGTTATAATTAAACTTAAATCATCTTCATACTGATTTACTGTACACCAGTGGGTCAGGCTAGTCATAAACATGCAGTGTGTCCTGTGATGCAGCTAATACTGCCTGTTCTTCTGTCTCCCCCTCTACCTGTTCCTACAACCTCTGCTCTATTTCTTTCTGGCTGTTTCCCCTGGCTGTAGAGCTTCTAGGTATGTCTGCAGTACGTTGGCCTGTATGAGACCTTCATGGATAGTTTTCAAAGGCGTCATAATCATTAAGACCGAACTGCCAGTCAAAGAAAACTCTGTGCTATCTTGGCATTTTTGGTTACAGAAAGACATTGTTAAAAATGTTGAGAAAAAGGCCAATTATATTCTTATACATGCCAGGTATGTGGCTAACAGTAGCACCTGGTTAGCTTAGCTCAAGACAAAAAAACAGGGCGTAACATCTAGCAAATTTGTGTGTAAAGGTAATAAAGCCAATCATGTATCTCCAAATGTGCCCTTCTGTTTTCTGGATGTTTTTGTTTTAATAGAGAAAGAAACTGGCAACTTTCTGGCAACTTATCTGTCAGACAATCTTTAATTCCTCTGGGTTATAATGGCTTCTTTCTCATGAGGTGACATGTGGCCCCGTGATGACAACCAAAGACTCAAACATCTGTTTTAAGAACCCTTTAATTATTTTTAATGAGTCAGCTGTCAGATCATAAATGAGGCCTTTTATTCAATTAGACTTTAAAAAATGCAGGTACGCTGAAAAATGAGCCAATTAAGCTGATATGTGTTAGACATACAGACAGCGGTAAGACAAATAAGAGATGTGCCGCCTGCTAAATGCAGTGACATCTTTTTGCAACAACATAGCAACAATCTGAATTTTATCAAAACAGTATTTCTTACATTTCAAGTTGTAGAGTAGCTGCAGTGTGTGCATTATTCAAGCTTGAACCAAAAATGCTAATAAAGTGTAGAGTGTTAGAGGCTTTAGACTGTCGGTGCATGTCTGTGTAAATCAGTCAGAAAAACAGAGAATCCGAACATCTCTGTAGTCTACTTGTCTTCATTGTTCCATTTTTTGTTCATGCTTTTGCCTTCCTTCATCTGTTGTATCTCAATGTCATTGTGGTATGCGGGCGTGAATGACTTCAGTACATTTTGTCCACATTTGTGTGTCTAATCAGTCATAAATAAGGATGGATGACATGACAGCTCCTAAAAAGTGGAGCCAAAACATCTCAATCGCCCCCTGCTGTCTGGCTGTAGTACAGGTCATAAAATCCATGTTAGCAGATGAAACACAAGTCCAACTGAAAATCAAAGTAACTGTCAAATAAATTTCCCTTAAAGATGTTTTTTGTCATGTTAAGTAGTACTTTCAGGCTGCTGTATGTTCAAATGGTTATTCTTCTGGTAAATTTGGTCTTAATTGGTTATTTGATGCTAAAAATTGCAGCAGTGACATCATCATTGGCAGCTTACCCCAACCTGTGAGCAGGGCGGCTGTATGTGGGGCCCTCAATACTGTGGGTCCATTTCTGGATCACCACTGCATCATCAGTGGGAGGAAATAGAAATGTCTCATCCATCTTCATTTATGTCGTTGGTCTAATCACATCCATTTCAGGCGCCACAGTCACCACCAGTTGCTTTGCATCAAGTCATGATTGATGACCCGTTCATTGTCCTCTCATTGCCATGTACAAGAACCATCTCAGTGTAGCGTTTTCCAGTACATTGACCTCAAGTTCACAAGCAGTTTATCATCAAAAGCTACATGCCATGACTGTGCAACCTAATAATTGTAATGGAGACGCGTAACATACGACTACACGCAAGTCTCCCCACTAGAAATTGGTGACCGTCTATCGCAGCCAAGTGTATGACCTCGTAAGGTGTTACGGTCATCATCTATTTAATAGTACAGTGCAGCTTGAAGTGAAGCACTTTATTTCGCAAAACAAAATCTTTTCGGCCAACTGTATTGAATTGATTAAAAAAAGTACAAGGTTGTGTTGCATCATATTAAGTCATAAATTTTTCATTTTTCATTCCAAAATCGTTAAAATTATCTCTGTCCACCACATTATTCAACGCTTTTTTTTGATGAACAAATTGCTTGAATCACAATACAGTATTCAAAAGATTACACGAATTTCATAACATCCTATATGTGCATATAATACAATGATATTAGAGGCAAACCATTTAAACTAGTAAATGGTCAAGCAAATTAGTGAAGATTTCAAGGAATCCAGTGAATGATGGCACAATACTCTCAACGTTCATCACTAACATCAGAGCTAGTTACAGGGGCCTTACCTCCAGCTCGACTTCAGCAGGACGCGAGCTTTCGCCGCTGGATAACAGAGCGGCAGGCGGGGAACTCAGCGGAGACAGAAGCGAAGAAATTCCTGTGGGAGGCACAGACGAGCATTGACCGATAAAAGGGCTGCACGATTACTTGAATTGCGACTTTTTAAGTGTCATAAGAATAACTACCGCCATGGGGCAAAGGGGCTAGTTTGTTCCTTTTTGCTTCCATGAATCATACCTGATTTGGTCTTGAAAAAACGGCAATCAAGCATCAAAGACCATTTGAAGTACGTCTGGGGGGTGCAAAGAAAATTGTTGAAGTCAGCTAATTACCGGCGCTGTTGGACAGCTTCTGTCTCCTTTTACGGCGAAATGGGCCAACACAAAATCTGTTCCCTGGTACTTTCAATAAGCAACAATCAAACAATTTAATTAGCCCTCTGA
>JAQFJB010221820.1:0-18078 GCA_029874875.1 Naso minor
TTATTACAGAAGAGAATAAAATAGAAAAAAATCATTATTGTCCACCAGGGTGGAAAATTGTCTTTGGCCCACCAACACGCAAGACAGACCGATGAAATAAAGACACCATGCAGACACACAGTATTATTATTAGCAAACACTCTGATTCGGTGTGCTCTAATGTAGATGTTTTTGCAGACCTGTTTCCAAAGGCTAATCAACACTGAGGTAACTCTGAGTATATTTTTTGCAATTGGATTTTTTCCCCTTAAAGGATTTTTGAACAGGGTTTTCATTATCCATCACCCAGGGGGTCTGGGGATCGACTGTGTCATATGGTTTACAGACTGTAAAGCCCCTTGAGAGGCTCAGAGATGAGCTCAGAGGTATGACTTATTTACCTAAAAGATTAGAGAACAATGATTATATACCAATATGAGCACAGGATGAGGGAATTTAAGCCTACCTTAAGCTTTGACAAATCGTTTCCGATGTTCGGAATGATTCATAGACTGCACGTGCCTCTGGCTCTGTGGACTGCACAACCTTCTGGATCAACAGACTACACATCTGACCCATAGACTGCGCTCCTGGACTCATGGACTTCACCTCCCTCTGGATCTATAGACTCTCATATATCTTATAATTCAAAATGTAGCAGCTACTCTCTGATTGTTTTGGTGTTGTGTTCTGTACATGTGACATCTATTCCACTTCTGTCTGTCCTAGGGAGAGGGATCCCTCCTTGCGGTTCTCTCTGGGGTTTCTTATTTTTCCCTGATTCCTCCCATCGATTCAGGGTTTTTCCTCACCCGGTGAGAGGGTCTAAAGACAGAGGATGTGACACCTGTGCGGTTTGTGAAGCCCCCTGAGACAAATTGCAATTTGTGATTTTGGGCTACACAAAAATAAACTTGACTGATGGATTGACTGATAAAATAAACCAGAGGTCTGTTAACGTGTCATGATGCTCTGTGTTTCAAGACACTCAGCTACAGTTGGGACGTTTGCTTGGCTGATATAATCATCATTTCTGCTCTGTATCAGCTGTGAAAGCCCCAGACACGTTGGAAAACTTAGGGATGTCGTGTCTGTGTTCATTATATAGTTCCATGGTGTGAAGTTGTAAAGTCATGTTGAACAGCTCCTTAGTATTCACACACATCAACAGTTGTTTAGATCGCCATGTCTCAATGTCCAGACATCAGTGACCTCAAAAGAAACTCAATGCTGATTGGCTGTCACAATACAAACACTTTGTGTCACTCAGTTCAGCTGGCTGTGTGACATGCGACACCTAGTAATGAAAGTCCGGAATAACGGTCCAGTCTAATATCAAACCGGTTTAGTAATTCTTACATTGGCCTAACCCTACACAACACGAGATCTTGCGATATTAAACGTCACCATATTTCTCGTCGAGGTGAAACGTCTCATGATATCAGGACAAAACTCATTCGAGCACTGATCTGCATCCTCTCATCTTTTCAGTGCTTTGCTTGAACAGGCGAGGGCACTCTTCATTCAGGTAAAGAGATTAGGTCAAACCATAGGTTTGCCTTGTGCAGCTTGTTTGCAGCAGCCAGCATCTGACATTGGACCCAAAAAATAGCACAGAAGATGCTCCCACCACTTTTAAATCGTTTGTGTGGCAGCATTCTGGGTTCCTGGTGGAAAAAAGAAACTGCAACAGAGTGACAGACAAGACACGAACGGTATGTAAGCACTTAAGGGGGAGTAGTGCCGTACACCTCGGCTAACGTCAACACAATGCAACGTCACCTACAGAACCATCACAGCTCTCCTCTCCGATTAACCGCACCTGTGAAGAAAACACTGACATGCCAAACAACGCAGACGAATGCCTTTGCACCTAAACTTCCTCAGTCAAGTGCAAGAGCCATGGTAATAACCAAAGACATTGGTGTTTTCATTGCAGCTGATATGAGGACATTTTCCATAGTGGAAAATCTGGGATTTCAGCGACTCCTCTACACATTAGAGCCAAGGCAAACAAGTGCGCCACGTGTGCATTTAATTCGCACAGTAATGTCGAACCTTTACAAAGAGTCCAAGGCAAACCTTGTTCAGACTTGAATATTCTTGAAAGAAGAACATGACCTTAGGCCGAGCAGTGTTGTTGCCAGCTCTTAGCTCTGTATCATTTATGAAAATAAATGTGTTCAGTCTCTGTTTACCCTTTAAATGGTACAGTATACTACTCTGATTAGAGTTTGTTTGTATTTTAATAAAACCAAAAGATTAAGAAGAACTTTTTTTGAACTGTTTTTACTTTAATGCTGTTTTTTAATCGTGGAAAGGAGTTCAGTTAGAAGGTCACACACAGCTTCAACAAGAAGTAAGAAGCTCACACATAATTCATGTGCATTACAAGACGGATCTGAATTGTTTTGACCCATTACAAAGTAAACAAGCCAACGTCTCTTAAGTCTCTGCTCTGAGAAGAAATACTTTAGTAGCAGTGCCTTAACAAATGAGGAAAATAAATGAACACTACAAAATAGAACTACAAATAAATAACAGCTGAATAAAATAGAAGATGTGCGAGTGAGAGACCAGAATAAAGAGAGGCAGTGAAGAGAGAGAATATTTCTCTTTTCTTACAATTAACTTTACTTCTATCCTCCGCTCTGGTCAGGCTTAGCACAACACCTGCACAACTACGGCCAAAATGGTGGAGTCCTTTTTTTTTTTTTTTTTAAATCAACATTGAGCTCATGATTATTTATTGTAATTAGTCCTGGATTCAGGGGACCAAATATTGAATAAATACACACAGCACTGCTTTGTGCAACAGTCTTGCTAATGTATGAATTACTGAACTAAAGTTAGCCTTCACAATGCATCTCCAAAAAGTAAAATATAAATGAAACTGTCCCAAAGCTTTTTAACCCAAAATGAAAACAAGAGTGTTGCTCTCACTGATGATGGTTCACTGTACAGGGTCACTGTTATCGATGTCTGAGCTGATGATGAATAAGGATTCAGTGAGGTCAAGTTAAGCTGAGACATCACTCTTCTTGCCTGCATGCTTTAATCACAGTTTTTCTTTCTTTCTTTTTTAGGTGGTTGAACACATCAGTTGTCTCACGCTCTCTTTGTGCACAGTATGTTCAGTTCTTGCTTGTCATTAGGTAGCTTTTGAGAGCCATGAAGGCCCATAGGCCAGGAGCCTTTCTCCTGTTTCTGTAGCGCTTGATGTACACATACAGCCCCTGGACGTGATGCTAGTCTATCGCAGGGTCTTACCCCTAGTCCAACCCTTGATGCTGAGTGCCATCCCTGCAGTGTTTGACTCGGCCGACCCCGACCTCCCAATCTCAGGGCGGACATGCTAACAACAAAGCCACTGAGCTCGTAACTGAACTGGTCATCACTTGCCCTAAATCCAAAATCCTTCCATACTACAGGTGAAGACTCGTTTAGGAGGCTTGCTTTTCGCCTTTTGCTCCAAACATTTCATTTTCATTCTTCTCGTCTGCTCTGTTGTTACTCTTCTAAGCTGAAGTGTCGCTGCAGGATTTGAGCAGAGGAGAGGAAGGGCTCTAGCTTTCTTGGAGCAGAGCACCCATTTTGATCATGTTTTTTATTGATGGGGAAGCCAAATTTGATTAATATTTAATCGCTTTTGCTCTTTGTCTCTATGTCTCTCTCTTTCCATCTTTTTCTCCTCATTCTCCCTCTCCCCCTCTGGCCCTTCCATCCACGCCACCCGCCAGCATCAGAGCGGTGTTAAAGTGAATCCACTATGCTTGGTCAGGGTGTAACGCTGCACTAGGTGGTGTGTTCCTGTGGGAGACAAAAGAAGCTAACTGATTCAACTCTCAGCTTCCTGAGCTGGGCTATATCAGCTGTGTGAGTGCAGCCGAGAGTAGAGTGAAAAGAGACCTGTGGGGCCCGAGCGTGTTGACGAAACGAGCAGGAAACATCAAGACTTTTAAGTCAAATTTCACAATCACTCGATTCCCGAGCTTTCCCACAGGTGAGTGAATCTGCTCTTTTAAAGCTTCATCAGGGCCGGACACAGCGTGTAGAGTCACTCTTTTTTTTTTTTTTTTTTTTTATGTGCATTGATGGTCTCATGCTTGACTGAACACTTTGCTTACAGTGGACAGAATAACTGTGTGTTGTTGGTCTCTAGTGCCCCAGCAAAAAAAAACCAAAAAAACATGAACAGCAGTTCTTGCTGCTGCAGATGGCATGACCAGCTGCTGATTGGCACTTGACTACATTTGGCGAGATATTCATCAGCATCTCAGGAGTTTTAATTGATAGACCAACCAGATTTATAGCTAATAAAAGCAGTCTGTTGCCAAATGAGCAATTTGCCTACACATTTCTCCTCGACGGGCTGCTGCTGCAGCCTGCGTGAGGCACTCGCGCGCAAAAAGCAATAGATTATTATCTGGCTGTCACAGTTTCGTGCTCATCATCGCAGTGCTCTTAACATTCAGAAAGTGCTTCAATTTACTCTTAATTACTCAGAGTCTCCCTGAAGAAATGATGCAGATCCACCACTAGTCTCTATGCAGAGGCACTCCTCCAGTTCACATATATTAACTTTGCAAATGAGTTATTCCCAGCTTGCTCAGCACTGGCTGTTTGTTTCACGCAGGACATTTTGACATTTTAATCACGCATGAAACATTTGGGATGCGTAACGCCGCCCCAAACAAACCAACACACTCCAAAACGCTCCACAAACTAGACACGAAACACAATGTCTGTTCAAATGCGCGCTTGTATCAATTAATGATTTGAATAAAAGTGCAGATTCTTGCCTTGAAATCCGAAGAGGAAAGCAACGCCGGGGATCCAAACGCTGTATATCCAGAAGTAATGCATGGCGTCCTTTAACCGGCTCCGACTGCTCAACTAAACTTGGCGTCCGGACGAGCTTCGCTGTCCCAAGGTAATATCTTCACCTCGACGGCAAAGAGTTATCCTCAGCAGAGAAAATCTCAAAGTGAAAGAGCCCAGCAGCAGCCGATGCGAGGCACACAAGTGCAGAATCAATCACTTCATCGAGCTGCTGCGTTGTGAGCACTTTAGCTTGACTCAGGCTGCCATCTAGCGGTCAATGACGTAAGGACAGTTTGTGCTCAAGCTGCTTTCGTTTATTAGCTGAGCTCAATGAGCCACTAAACACATTATAGCAGTGTGGCGTCTCACTATAGGTTTTGAAGAGCGCGTCCTGAATAAATCAAGGTTAATTGAGGTTGCCATGGAAATTCCTTTCAAGGCTTTGCTTTTTTTTCTGACGGACATTAAATCTGTAAACTTAAAGGGTTGTTTTACAACAGACCTCTCTGTGAATCTAAGATTCACCATTAGCACCATTGTTTGTTTGTTTGTTTTGTTTGATTATGAAATTGAATGAGAAACAAGCAGATTACTCCCAATTATTTAGCCTAATGTGGCAGAATTAGGTCAGTAAAGCTATATATATCTATATCATGACGACAGAACATGAAATCTGGAAAACGTAACTTATATCATTAATTATTACACACATCATTTTTTTATCATAAACATTTGTAAATCAAAGCAATTGCATCAGATTATTCTGAATTCCATGGTAAAAAGCCTTTTTGAAATGTTTAACTCGGCTATCTTACTTCATCAAATATTTATTAATGACTTCCAAATAATTTGTAACCCTTGAATAATTCATATCTAAACAGTGTTAAGCACTGTTTAGGGTGGTGAGAGGGCTTCGGTGGGGGGTTGTCAGGCACCAAAAGAGCTTTCTGTGCCGCTTGTTGAAGATCTGAGGCTACGCTGCATCACAGATGGCATCCTGGTTACAGTCCGCAGCAACCTGGAAATTGTAAGTAGCACCTCTGCTGTTGTCAGAGCATCCATGCAGGAAATGCTTCATCGCCATCAGGTATTGCTCGTCTCGTTTGATACCCTCCATCCAGGACACACTGGACCCGAATCAGAGGACATCCTGTCAAGTAAGACCGGGTCACTGACCCAGAGCTTTGACTCCTCATTGTTATGTAGCCGGTGTCAGGCTGAAAATGTTCAGGTGGTACAAACAGTCTGCAGCTTGCAGGTTTTTTAATGACCTAAGTTAGTGCTGTGCGATAAATGCAGGGGTCTGCACAGTATGCATTCTCCCAAAATGTTAATGAAAAATTCCAATTAATTTTCAGCTGCGAGCAAGTCCGCCAGATGGGATTTTCCCCACTTAAACCAAGTAGTAATGTTGAAAAGTAATTACAAGAATTAAAGATGGACATATTTTTTTAACATTGTTGACACACTTTGTGCTAAAGCTGTAGCTTCTTTCTAATGCAGTCACACTTCCCCCAGGCTTACCTTTTAAAAGTCAGCTTGTATAGTCAACACACCATTAGGGACAAACAATTAAATAAATTTTAATGGAAGTAGCAGACTAAGTCAAGAAGTAAAATCCTTGGCATTAACCATGAGGCATAGTTTCCACATTTGATTTTTGGAGAAGCTAATACATTTACTTTGCAAAAAGCCTTCAGAATATGGGCCATTTTTTTGCTTTAGCCAAGTCATTTTTAGTGATTTTCATTGGCCAAGTTATAATCCGTGCTGCTGAGGGGCCCCCTCAAGCGAAACACAGACACCTAACAGCTACAAGAGAGCTTTTGTGTAATTATGAGCTCTGACATTTGAGCTCTGACTCTCCTTCTAAGCCATACAAGGTTCCAGCAGGAGCTTTGATCCGAATTTTTTTCTCTACAGGCATCTGGATCACAGTTTTCCTCTTTTTGACGCAGTGATGGACACTTAAACTGAGGACAGAATAGATCATGGATTGTGCACATGAATGCCATTTAGTAGCTATCCCTGTCTCTGTTGAGTCAAAGATGCCGATCATCAGCACATCTGTCAACTGGAAACACACGAAAAAACATGTTTTTCAGATTTAGGAACAAGAAAAATAAGTTGCACCACTCACAGAAGCCCTCACCAATTTTCCTGCATCTGATCTACTCTCTCTGTCTCTGCTGAGAGACATCTCTGGCATCATGGACCCACTCAGGCTGCCTTCTTCGTTTATTTGGATGTGATACAAGATCTCCCTGTGGGTGTGGCTGTCCTCACTCTCAATGACAGCGTGAAGGCATGAGCATGGACGGACGGACAGATGGATTGGATGCCTCTCAAATTTAGCTGGCTGGACAGTGTGTCATTGCTTTGCAGCATCAGCTTTGCATTAGGTCCGTACTAGGAATGCACAATATTATGCACGTTATCAGTATCGGCCGATTCGGCTTTGAAATTGATTATTGGATTCATAGATATCCACTGATAGAATAACCAATAATAATGATAAAGTAATAGGCTGCTGTTTCTTTGATCAAGTGCTGAGTTGACATGTTTCTCATGTTCCCTGTGGACAGATGTTATGTTTATTTAACTTGTGAAACAGGCCAAATTTGCCCTTATTGTGGGTATTGTTGTGACTGTCTCAAGGAGAGCATCATCTAGTTTTAAACAGGATGCATCTTACTTGTTTTGTTTAAAAGCAGTTATCATAAGTCAATATGACATGTTTTCCACGACATAAGTTGAAGTATTTTCCTTCTTTTGCAAAAGGAATGAATATAACATGATTTTAAGCTTTGTATTTCATGCCTGCATTTACTGGTTGGCCAACATGGTAAGCGTACGCATAATAACACTGTACTTAATTTCCACTACAGAAGAGATTTGATAATCTCTGCAATTAGGTGTGGAGAAAAAACATATACATATATATATCAGTATGGTTATCAATTATCAACCAAACGAGTTGTAAAATATTGACATATCGGATATCGGCAGAAAATCCACCACCATGCATCCCTAGTCTCTACAATATATTACTTTTGGAGAGGCATAACACACACATTTGTATGTAACAATCATTCCAAGTTTGTCTTAATCTTCAATGCAAATGTGTGCATACAACACTGAAACTATTTGCACAGAGGTATCTATTTCTTGAGGCTTGTTGAGACCCTTAAGCAGAATTAATTGTGGTTTAGAAATGCCAGAACAGAGCGATGTGTTCTCCAGCGCTCAATAATTCAGATAGCATAAGAGTATTGTGCAACACTCCTCCAAGAACACTGTACAGTAGCAGTAAACATTTACAATCTATCTGTAATGTTTGAGAACTGCAGGGCAACCCATGAATTATTCAGAACAGATAAGAGCTGTGTCACTCTGCTGAGAAAATACTTATAACCAGCTTTAATGACAGCGCAGGCGTCGGAAGAGTCCGAGCAATTGTTCTGCAAATGTTAATGCATGTTGAGGTTCTTCTTTATTAATTGGTATTTCACAGCAATTGCATTAAGACTAATTTCATTTGACCTCTTTGCGCCCAGTCTCAGTAAAGTAAACTCCGCTGAGGAGAGCATCATTTATGACAGTGACAGTCCATTAAAACACTGCCTCACTCCCTGCAGAGTGCAGAGCAAGAGCAGCAGAGCAAATATATGCACATGGCAAAAAGGCACAAAGGGAGGAAATAAAGAAGTTGGCAGTAACGGTGCAAAAAAGCAAAGATTGGAAGGAATTAAATCAATAAATATGTAAAACTCCCAGGAGTCAGTGAAGTGACACTGATGATTTCCAACGACGGGTTAAGTCCTATTTGATGTTAGAGTCAAAACTGTGACAACCACAGATCAGATGGATGCGGTGTTCAAAGAGCTTTTTTTGCATACAAACTGCGTATTTTCATCCATTATTCATGACACTGTCACTTTCTTTCCTCTGCGTGTGTTCGCATGTGCATGTTATCTTTACAAATGCAGAGCACTTAAAGCAAAAGCAATGGAGGAAAAGTGTCTGCCACGTCTTCAACGACACAGGATCCTAACTCTTGCTTTTAACGTACATGCCTCCCTTATCCATTGTAAACAATACATATAAATTTATTGTGACTGCAGCGTAACCTCGTAACCTGTTGTTTTTTTAGCAAACAAATTAATTAGGAAAGCAGTCATTGGCTGTTGACGTGGTGAAATTCCAAGTCTGTTTAATTTCACACTTTCGGCAAATGAAAGCACCCTGAGAAATTTAATTTGTGTCCGTGAGATTACCCAATTTAATTTGGTCAACAGTTTAAAGGGGGTTAAATGAGTGTTTTGAAAAGAATTTTGTGCAAGCCCAGATAAGAGAGATCATCATTTTCGTCTTGTTTTCTTCTCGCTGAAGTGAATGAAACTGAGTTGTGGTTTTGCTGTTTATTCAAGATGATGAAGCAGGTGAAAGAGTTGCCAAGGAGACTATTAAATACTGAGCCTTTGAACTGTACTCATCTACAGTAATGGACTACTATTGCTGCTTATTCAGCATCAAAGTCCTTGGACCAGTGAGCTGAAATCAACTACTGTAGACTTCTACAGTATATGTACAATGTACTCTATATTATAAGTTGTCTGTTTGAAAAGCCACAGGAAGCGACTTCCTCCAGCCTCAGGTTCAGCACCATGGACAGAGACGGGGCAGCGGCCGGGCAGAGTTCAGCTTCCCGCATGTAAAGACAGCTGTACTCACAACAGTATGTCAACAACACACACACACACACACACACACCATACAAAGATTGCAGGCAGTCTTTTGTGCTCTTGAGTGTGTTTGCATGAGTTTTGGGCTTTTAAAGGCCTGCTTGTGGACCTTTAATTATATTTGTGACTGTTTTACCTCTGTTGGATTTGATCTGGCACTCTTTTTTGTTAGTGTTTGTTTTATTATCTTAATGTTAATGTTCTGGCTCCAAAAAGATGCCAATGGTATAACGCCAAACTTAAGGATTTGAAATGAGTCTACAAACCAATGGGTGATATGACAGTGGCCTCATCTTCCTGTTTAAGTTATTGTCTATGCTACATAGATTTTTTTATATCTTTAAAAATTCTTTTTGTGCAATACACATCCAGCTGCTAGATGTGTAAGTCAGCAACTGTTTGCTAATGAGTTCCCTATATCAACTTACTGTTTAAGTTATGTTAGTGCTGTTATTGTTGTCCCCAAAAGCCCCCCCAAAAAAACAACAACAAAAAAAAATCATTCAAGTTTAATCAAAATTCCAAGACTGCCAAAGATCTGAGGGGAATTCATGAGATAATACATTAACATATAAAATAATGCACTAATTATATAAAAGAATTCGATTTTCTTAAGCTTTAAAATTATAGAGGGTAACAAAATGTGTATACCTTATGTGCTCCTAAATTCTCTTATGCTGTAATTAAAGTTACAGTTAAGTTGTTAACACATTGATGAAAACTATTCAAGTTTATTACAATCTGATGTTCACAAGATCCCAGATACAGAAAGTTGGTCTCTGCTTGTTTTTCCTTTTTACTTTGAGTAATGAGATGACAGTATTTTCTGCGCACAAATCATCTACATACAGGTAGAGCAAATGACCATCACATCAAATTCCAGTCAAATTCTCACCAAAACCCTTTGCATGACAGTCGAGCCTTCTACCACTGTGCTTTTATAGAGGAGAGCAGCCAACTTATTGTCCAGTCTGCTGAGCAGGTGAATGGCTGTCAACCACTTTTAAAAAGTAACTGTTACCAACCCTGCTTGCTCAGGCAAACAAAACCTCCCTCTGGGATGTGGATTCACATTGTGATGCTTCCACCATCTGCCTCCTCTCTTCACTCCTGCATCTGGCTCTCAGTGTTCGTCATCTCTGCATGCTCAGTGTTTATTCAACAGGCTCATTGGTTCCAGAGAGCTTCTCTCCTCTCCTAATTATGTGATTGACTGTGTCACCTGCCACCTGCCAGCACAGCTGCTCTGCATTTGTTTATTAATGCTCTGCGTCCACAGTGAGACTCTTTTGACACTTTGATTGTCTGATGCTTTGCCCACATGTACACCAGTGTTGTGATAAATGTCTTTGGTAATAGAGGTGATTGTCAAGGGAAGCGGGGTCCTACTGACAAAACACCAGGGGGCGTTGTTGAGACTGTGTAGCTAACTCATTTAAGCTGACAACTTCATTTATCAGTCAGAGACTTATAAATGGAGTTTTGTTTTACACACTTCCACAAATTGTAAATATTTACAGTTTTAAAACTGAACACAACAAAGAAGAGCGGGCTGGACGGCAGGATAGACGACCATGGCACTCAAGGGAAGCTAGACGAGCTCACCTGCAGAGACCGCTAACATTAATGTTTGCTGTCTGGTGCAAATGTGTGACACTTTCACACATTTGCACCAGAAAACAAATATTACGCTTATTGTATACAGAGTAGATAAGGACACACTTTTAAAATTAATGCCACACAGATGGCGCTAGTTTAAGGGCTTGCAAGCCTTCAGCTGGGATTAAGTATGCTAATCAAGCTCCAAGCAATTTAACTTTTTTTTTTTTTCCCCCAAAACCTGGCTTTTTTGTACATGCATTTTGGCCTTTTGTCCACACGCAAATGCAATTTAAGGTTGCTAAAAATGGATCTTTTGGAAAACTGCAGGATGAAGATATTTAAAAACTCTTTGTTGACATTGTTAACAGGTAAAACTGTGTTTTCTGCCTGTGGCAACTGATGCTGCCTTGACTTCTCCTTTGGTCACATTAGGTGATTCATTGTTCTTTGCTAACCTTGCTAGCAGGACTACATCCTTAAAGAAAGTTGCTTTTTCTCTACATTGAGGATCACAGACATTACTGGTCTGTATATAATCCAGCAACCCCTCAACACAGTTCCTGCAGCAAACTTAACAAATTTTGGATTAGAAAAACTCTCCTCAAAGCTTTTTAAAGGCTTCCCATTGGCCAAAATGACTTTGTGGTTGGGATTGTTGATTTGGCATGACATTGGTTGGCTTATGACTTTGCTTCAGATGTACTTTTGTGTGAGTAAGATTCCATTAGTTAACTGTCTTCTTGCCTTTTGAGAGGGAGTGGCGATCAAACCACCAACTTTCCGATAAGTGGGCAGCCTGCTCTACATCCTGCGCTACAGCCACCCCATGCTGACACAAATTTAAAATTATAGGTCATCTTTTGTACTTGAAAGTTTAAAAGAGAACTGAATGCTGAATTCAAACTAAAATAGGTTGACATTTCATGTTTCAACAATGAAGAAAAGATTTGAGCTTCTCTGAGGCACTGACACGAGATTGGAGTTGCCTGGAAGGAGGCGAATGAAAAAAATCAGAGCCGCCTTCCTGCGAGATGAGAGCGCCTGGAGAGAGAAATCAAGGCACACTGGGACAGCTGATGGAGGTTCAGAGAGGAGAGAACAGTTACTGAGCAGAGTGAAATGCAAGAAAAGTGTAAGAAAAGTTGTGGAGGCAGGTTGAAGCAATGATCGTGAAAAATGAAAAGCTGATCAGCAGCTTCAAGAATGAACTAATGGCTCTCACAAGGTGCATTTGCAGACTCTGGTTCAACATTATGAGAGACAATGGCCATGCATGAAACCTTACTTACACATCCAGCAGTTACAGAGCAACATAAACTTAATTTGCAGTTGTGTTTTAGGGCATCCGGCAAATACTAATCCACACTTTTCTCTCTTTTAGCTGTATTTAGGCTATTTCTACCAACTCCTTAGGTAGTTATCTGGCACTTAAACTGCTAAATGCTTAACCATTTGTGTGCCTGTCTTTTCAGAGCGTCTTTTTCTTGTGAACAGCTGCCTCTGTGTCCAAATATGATGCTATGAGAGCTTTGAGAGGGAAGCAAAATGGTAAATGGGGATGATTGTACTGGTACTGCCCACTGTCATAAAGATCTTGTCTAGCATGAGCATTTGCTTTGGAAAAGAATGAAAGAAACACACCATTTATTTGCACAATAAAAATTAAGCCATACATACAAAATAAGGCCATCATTTAAAGAAAATGATCCTCCGCTTTCAACTATAGATAGTAAAATAGAGAACAACGAATTGATCATGCTGGTAAGCAACAAATTGTCTCGTCCAGTCTGTGTGCCCTGAAGCACTTTGTAGCTTTTACGCTGACTGAAAAGACAGGATAATGATCTCCAATGTCCTCTCCGATGATCTCATTTGACAGTGTAGGTAAGACAGTATCAAACTTAGACTGCTTCACAAACAGTTAAAAGTTTCTCATAGGGACTTTAACAGGCATTGTATCTTAATTTATTGGCTACAAAACAGCATTGAACATCAAAGCGTTACGAACTGTCACTTGGCTTTTTTTTCTTTTTAGGAATAAAGTTTTGATATGCCTGATTTCATTGCTTTCGTGTCAAAGTCCAGTGATTATTGTAAAATTTGCTGCAGTTTCTCACAGTTCCCACGGAAGCCAAGAGCTCCCACAGTCGCTACTATCTTTTTTTCATTCTGTTATCTTGACTTCCCAAAAAGATTATTTCATTATCACGGGATAACGGCTCGTTTTCTGGTGATAACAGGATAATCATATCCACGAGCTTTCATCACATGATCGAAAGCGAGTGTGTGGTTCATGATCACACAGATTTAGCTCATCAAGATCACGGCCAGCAGCATCACTGAAGTGTGATCGTCTGTAAAGCTTCGGCCGGGCTCGTCTTCTCCTTCAATGACGAGAGCTGACCTGGATGTTGTCATTAACAGAAAGACACAGAGCAGTTTCTGCCTGTTTCAGACCTCGACTAAAGCGCAGTCTGATGCATTGATCGATAGATACTCCGTCATGTGACATTTTTAGCTAGCCTACGCACAGATGTCCAGAGCCATCTACGTACTGGTGCTGGTGGTATTCCAGACCTCTGATAAAAAAATACTACAAAAGAGGAAACAGCTTGCTTTTTTAAAATCCTGTAATCACGGAAAAACAAGCCTTGTTTTCCGTGATAGCAGAATTAATTTTTTCCTGATCTTGAGGTAACAGAATGAAAGGATAGTAGCGACCATGGCCGCTCTCAGCTTCCGTAGATGTGCTAAATTCAAGGCACTAATACTTAGTATTGATACAATTGATTTTTGCTTTAAAAAAAAAAAAGAATTTTAGATAGATAACCTATCAATGTAGTTTGATTGTAAGAACATAACTCAATGCATCAAAGTGTCTCCAGCTTTAACAGAGACTCCAAATAAAACTAACTGTGATTTTTTTGTACTTCTTTGCAGGTGAATCCCGGCATGGACGTCGCTGTTGATAACTCCTGTTTTGCCCGACACAACTCAAGTGATTTTCTGTATTTTTGTGTTGCCAAGTCAAATCAGCAACTTCTCCTGCTGCTTGTGCGTAGCTTTTTGACCGTGTTTAAAGGACTGGAGCTGCATAGATGTCACTGTTTGCTGCTTTACGGACGCTCCCGTCATGTGGCCCAAATAATCTTCCCAATACAATTTAATATTTAATCAGGATGCTTCCTGTTGTGACTTTGTCCAAAGTCATTCAGTAACCAGGCAGTTACTGACATGGAGGTCAGTTGACTTCTTAAAAGAGCTGTTTTTTTTGTTTTTTTTAACCTTTTCCAACATTTTCTGTCATTTACATTTAATTTTTACATTTGAGCCACAGTGTGTGGAGCTGAGGAGGATTTGTAGGAACCAGCTGCTGCTTTGAAGCTCTGAGCTGCCCATATTAAAATGCAGGATTAATGGCACTTTGTGGTTTGAGTGAATATGTAATCTCTGAATAAATACTAAAGACCATTAGTTAGTGCATTAAATTAACAGGCAAAAAATCGCAGAGTAAAACTTATTTAAATATAAACTTTGCGCACTATGAAGAATCTGTTGATATACAGTTATTATTTTTAATGAAACTTTCATACCAAATATGTTTCTATCTACTAACCACTTTATTGTGCATACATACTGAAGGCGTGCTGTTCTTATGTACGGAGTAAGTGTATATTTTTTTATTGTGTGACATTTTTGACATTCCTATTTTGCTGCTATCTCAGCTAAATTTTAAGTTTTCAAGGTTTAAATTTAATTAAAAGCTCAAAGACTTTTGTCAGAATGTGTTTGTGGGATGCATCCATTTGCTATGAACTTTGAATGCTGTAATTTTTTGTAATCAGGTGTTAAGTCATGTGACATTTCCATCTAATCAAGTAACCACAGAAAAATGTCAACAACAGGTTTAAAGGTCACAAAGATGTAATTGTGTTTGTCATGTTTGACGTGTGGCGATGTCTTATTTTCTAAATCAAAACAATGTTTTATTCATATATAATGTCTCGATACTTCTTTAGAAATTATTCACTAAATCTGTTTTCTCTTGTTTGAGATTGAAGCTGAACAGCTTGCTCAGTGTTACAGGAACTTTTCCAAATTAGTTTCCAGTAATGGTTAACTGGCTCTTGTAATGTCTAACTTGTAAAGGGCTGTTTTTTTCCCTGAAGAGCTGCTTTTCAGATTCTTGTAGAAAAATAATTCTCAATTTGAATTTTAACATGAATTAGATACATCATGTGGGCCGTTACGTGATTTTTCGTGGCTCTTGTTGTATTAAATGTGCTGTTTTAGATGCAGTGTTAGCGTGCAGAGAGACAAACCAGTACACACTGCCAGCTACACCAAAATATGACTCACTGAATCCTCTTTGAGAAAAGTTAACACAGCTTTGACTGTTAATTTAAAGGACCATACCAGTGTATTTTTCTTTTCTCACCATCAGCAGAGATCGCCCCTATCTTCTCTAAAAATGTTGTTGTTACAATGTGACCATGTGTATGCTTTAGTAGATCTCAGACTGCATTTTTAAACTTGATTCACTGCGATTCACGTTGAAACAGGGTATAGAAACACTATAGGACACATGAAAGTTGCTAGGTATAGGAAATTTACCCTTTTAAAAGAGAACATCTGCGTTTATCTGGTCAAAAATCGCTGAGCGAGAGAAACCAAAGTTATTACGCCATGAAAAATAGTTCCTTACAAGTGCTGCCTTCCTAGCTTGAATATTAGCATGAAGACGGATATTGACACAGACACATTTTCAGCTACTTACCGTAACAATTACTGAATATTGACAGAATGTAAACAAACACCATGTCTCATAGCTAAAGCTATTTGGGGAAAAATGGGCGGGGTTTATGTAACCTGTGGGGTCAATGTTGACAAAGGACAATGACATGTAGGGACACTGGGATGGTCCTTTAAATGTTTTGCATTTTAGTTTAACATAAAGATTTGCCAAACCTGTTAAAGTCCTCATGGTTTAGCCCATTAGATGGCGTTAAATTACTATGAAAAGAATGAGAGCCGTAGGTGGTTTGTTAGATTTGTTATTTCTGATTGAAAGGAAATATCAGCGTTTACAATCCTTTTTTCTCTATCTGCACTCTAAATGTAATGAGGGTGAACTAACAACAATGCAGCAGCTACATTAAGTTTCTGCAGCTAATGTGAGTGAGGTTGGTGTAGGCGACTCTCTGCTGTAATCTGTTATTTGATCACGCTGCCTGGCTCACAGGTGCAGCTGCTCACAAATGACCTTCATTTGTAGTTAACTGAGAAAAAGAAATCTGCAGCGGCCAACCTTGTTCAACAAACCCGATGTTTTTTCTCCAGGAGAAAGAACATCGTGTTGTTTTTTTTGGACATTCACAGAAGGCTGGACAGATTTTCTTGTCGTTGTTCGCTTCAAAAGCAGTATGCAGTAGTGTGTGTGCAAGTCTTTTTGAATCATTTGTGAGTCAGTGTGTTAACCTTAGATTTTTTGATGTGATGTTTCTAAGCTGACTGTCGGCTCTTTCATGTGTTTTCCATCAGACTGTATGACTGCTGTTTATTTCAGCATTGTGTCATGTTCCATCTCAGTGTTGCACTGTGTGCGCAGAGAGCTGCAGATCCATGTTTCAGCCTCTGCTCAGTTTGTCTCACAGTTATCGTCTTACATCTTGGCAGCAACTTTTTTTTCAACCTTCAGCGGTGTGTGAAATTGTGGAAAAAGCCTGCTTGTTTAAAGATGCTAATTCTGGGCTTTACTGGAGTTGAATCATGCTGCAGAAAGTTCCTCTTGTAAAAAGAATCAAAGTCAGTGTGGTTTCTACTTGAAGACTGGTTAATCAACCTAATCCCACATTTGAACCAAAAAAAAGTTAAATGTTCGAAGTGTTTTGGAAGTTTATTGAAAAGTCCCTGTTTGGTTTCACACGGGATGTCGTGTGTACCCACGGCTGTTCCCTCGGTTTCCATTTATTTGAACACTACTGAAATAAAACAGCTTCCTTTGAAATGTTAAACTGTGTCAAGGGAGAGGCTTGAAGTTGGTTTTTTTTCTCCATTCTGGTATTTTGTGTATTTTCTATCACAGAAAAGTACATTCACTTTGTCATAACTACACAATTAATTGTCCTTGAGTTATACTGAACAGTTCAAATACAAAAAATTGAAATATACTGAAGTTCTATGTGTCAAGACAAGACAAACATGCAAAAGCGAACACTTGTCTGCTGGTTTTTGGCCATGAAGCAGATGTCTACGCACAGCATATATTAACAGAAATTGAGTAAAACTATACAGTACAATCCCCATAATTTCTCACAGCAGAACAGAAACTACATGTCAGTAGCAAGTTTTTTCTGAACTGAGGCAAATTCCACATTCAAGCCTAATAAGCTTAATTGTGTTTATTCACAGAGTGTTTCTATTTTTACCGAGCTCTCACAAACAAGCCTTTCATCGCTTCAGACTGCTGACGCGTCTGATTCAACTTTTATGATTATTCTTAACTGGCAGCGTCGGCCAACATGCAAGTAAAACAGGCGCATCCTGTCAAAACAACACTTTTGTGGACTAATCACATGACTGGAGGCGCATGAGAGGCGACTTGTTGAGCTGCAGAGCTCCTCAAATATTTTGAATGCCTCTGTCAATTTTTATTAAAGGAGGCATTTGGTTGCAGAGGAAAACCCCAAAGCATTCAGGGGGGAAAAGCCCAGAATTGAGATAAATTATGACAAAAAGCCCTAAAATTCAATAACTGAACGTGGAGCTTTAAAGTGTAAAATATCACTAAGTTGTTTAAATTGGTCTCAAAAATCAGGCTGGTTGTGGCTTTAAAATAAAAATAGTTTCTTCCCTGACATGACAAGTCTCCAATAAATTTAAATCATACTGCTTTCTGCACATTCGTTCAGTTTAATCATAACTAGGT
>JAQFJB010221922.1:0-11608 GCA_029874875.1 Naso minor
CAAGCTGCACCAAAATTGTCTGGGTGAGTATATGAGCGTATTTATTCCTATAAATGAGGTCCAGGTGTCAAAAAACGAGAATTCCCCTTTAAGGGGAAACATGCACATGTTGCAAATCAGAGCTTCCATGTTGGAAGCAGCTTGAATGTGTGTCAGGGGGAAGCACAGACAGATATAATACAGAGTAATAACAACATGGTGACTGCTGAATTATGGCGATTTCACAATACTAAAGTAAAATCAAAGCTAAATGAACATTTAGTGAAGGGAGAGGAGAGAACTCACGACTGTAGCCGCCAGTGAAACCAGACTGGGTCAAACACCTCTGCAGCTCCTCGGCATCGACCTCACCGTCCTGCACACAACAGGAAGTCATATCCAGTCACGTGACACTCTGAGAATGAACTAACTTGCTGCTCATGTAGAAAGTGATGGGTGCAGACAAACGGTATCAACCGTGTTTGTGCTGTTTACACGACGCTGACTGAAAACAAAAAACGTGAAGTTTCTTCCTGAAGCTGCCTGAAAATGAGTCAAACAGGAATAAACGGACACATGTTGCTGTGTGTGTTTCCTGTCCGGGCTGCAGGAGGCTCTTCAGACAGGTAAGTGTTGACAGCTAGTTAGTGCTACTTAGCATGCATTAGCTACAGTTAATGCTGTTTGCTGCAGGCAAAGCTAACGCTAACACAAGTCTGCAAGGTAGAGAGCTAAAACTGCTTTTTAAATCTGCCAAACATCACAAAATGCAAAATTAATCCAGTTTTAAGCCACTGAGGAATTCTTTACATCTGTCACTGAAAACTCAAAAGCAACTGAGGCAGAGTGGAACATGTTGAGGCAGAGCTCTACAGTTTCTCAGCCATGAACTCACTGCACTGTTTCTTAAACCTGAAAACCTGCAGAAAAAAAATCTAACATGAAGATGCAGCTGTTCTTCAGGCTTCACGTATGAAATTAACTTCTCTCATGATCGACAGAGGTCAAAAAGTCGACAGGTGTCCACACTCACCTGGCCGGCTATGGCTGTGAAGTAACCCCACATTGGGTCATTGGCGGGGGGTGGGGCGCCGAATGTGCATGGATAGCCTCCTCCATAAGGTGCATATCCTCCCTGAGGAGGTGCGGCCCCCATGGGTCCACCCATGGGAGGGCCCATGGGGCCTCCCGGCATTCCTTGGGGCGACATCCCCTGCCCTGGCATGCCGGGCATCGGGCCCCCGTACTGAGGCTGAGAACAGAACCGAGTGTTTCGGAGGAAAAGAGTTTTTACTTCTCACTGTCAGACAGCTTCAGAGGTCTCAATAAACATTTACACAGTTTGGAAATATGTGAAGTCACAATGTGAACACAATGAACATGTGCAAACTTCCTCTCAGTCACAGAAAAGTGGGTTTTTTTTATATCAGGCGAGCTAATGAGTTTAAAAATGTCTAAATCTGTGAAACCGACTCGGTGTAAATATTTACTTGCCAGTGAACTTTAAATTTTCAGTTATTTTCAGAAAAACAGAAAAATAAAACAAGTTTATTAACCAACACAAAGTTTCTCTCTGAGTGGAAACAAGTTTTTATGCCTAAACAGCCAAACTGAAACATGTGACAGAAGCTCCCGTGTGTTTCCGTGTGTGAGAGCCTGACAGCTTTGGACTCAATGACCCGGATGAAGCTGATGTGACGCATCCCGGACCCGGCCGGCTTTGGAGGGCTGCTATTGGCTGACTGAGTGCTATAGGAAGAGCACTGTGAACTGTCGTCTGTACGTTACAACCCTGCGAGAGTCACTCCTCAACTTTGCTAGAAGGTACTTTTCACAAAACTTCTCAGCAAAACTTTAACAACGAAGTTTCAAACTTTTCTGAAAACCCCGCTTCAACTTTGACCCCAAGGAACTTCAGCGACTCTTGTGACAGACAGAAAGGGGCGTGTCTGGGTCTTTGTCGTCAGACACGGTTCGGTGCATTCACACGAACACATTTCACTTTGCAGGAAGTGTACCAAACTACTTCTGTTACAGCTGAATGTGGAGCACACAGGCGTTCAAACTGCAGGTCAAGCCTCCGTTCAGAAGTACAGTGGTTCTGCCCAGTAACGTTACGTTACTCCTGAATGCTGAGGTAACTTTATGTCCACTCCGGAAGACAATGTTCTTTTTTTATAAACTGAGTGTCACTGTGGCTCCTAGCTTACCGATAAATATGAGAAAACGTCACCTGTTGCAGGTAAAGTAAGTAACGTTTTCGAACGTTGACTTGCTACAGGAATGAAAAAGATCATGTCAGAGCACATTCTCGGTCAAACGATCGGAAATTCACGAACACGGGAGCCCCCTGCTAGCCCGGATGCTAGCTGTCCTAGCTCGTGTCTCGGTGTGAACGTCAGTCAGACGTGTTGGACTCACCCCGCCGTATCCTGGATAAGCCATCTGATGCACCGAAGCGAAATGTCACAAGTTTAGTTTCTTAGAAAAACGACTGACGCCAAATATCACGTCAGGCTCTGCTGTTGCACCTCCCGAACTTCCGATAAGTCTGAACGGTTACGTCACATCCGGGTTGGCGAACTCTGTCGGAAGTGCGTTGACTGATTGCGCGGAAGAACCAATGGTTTTGTTTTTTTTTGTTTTTTGTTTTTTGTTTTTCTAAGCTTTATTGTAAATAACAGTACTTACAACCAAAATACTTACAATCACCCAACAGGAAACATGTGATGCATTCTTTCAGAAGGCCATAAGGTGTTAATTTGTTAATTTCACAAGTATAAAAATAAATCTACAAGGCATTGAAAAAATAGGAAAATAGCAAAGGATTTCGTATATACATATCCGTATAAATAAGATAAAAATTACAAGAAATAAACATAAAAAGGCGTCTCTACTCATAGTGACTCTCCGTTGTTGGGAAGAACCAATGGGTGAGAACAGCGCCCTATCACTCCGAGATCTGCATACTGGCGCCTGAATGTCATATTTTCTAACCTTGAGTGAGACACTGACCCTAAAAGTTACGAGTCTGCACTTTCCCGGCATTTTGACGGATCGGTGAAACACTTTCATAGTTTTTGTATTTTTAACCTCCGGCACAGACTGAGTGTGCGGCGCGTGCAGTCCAGTTTGTGTCTTGTTTGTTTCTTGGAGATCCTCGAACTTGTTTTTAAACCTTTTTTATTTGAGGTATTTGGTGACCCTGTGTGTGCTTCCAGTCACCACTAGATGGTGCTGATGGGATTTTTGCTGCATATAAACTGAGACAAAAATGTGTTTTATTTCTACAGTTTGAGGAGGGTTCATTTGTTGAGACACTTGAAAAGAAGCAGAGGCATTGAATATGATTTCAAAAATGCATTTAACACACAAAACCATAAAGATCATGATTTAGATTTGGAATAAAATTGCATAATATAAAATAAGCTCAGGGGGAAATATAGATTTTTTCGACCTCCTTTATGCGAAACATTATATGCTTGTAGCTGTCTGCTTGAATAATCTTGAAGGAAAAAAAGCTTAACAAAAATATTCAATCCTCACAAATCATTTCCATGACCCCCCTCCAAAAAAGTCACTTTCAGAGGAAATGCTCTTTGAGTTCAACAGAAAAACGGCGTATTGGCTGACGGTGCAGAAGATGCCGTTAATTCATGTTGTTGTGACTCAAAGCTCCAACTTCAGCAAACATCTGTAGTGGGAGGTGTCAGCTCTCTGACCACAGACGCATGCCAGCACTGTGCACTGAAAGCTGGCTGTGACGGCCAGATTAGTGAACGTGTGAGTGGTGCTGAGTGTCTGACAGTGCTGCAGGTTCACGAGGGCACACACTGGCAGCTATGAAGGTAAACATGTCGTGTTAATAACGTACATTTGAGAGCTTGTAGAAATACTTGATTTTTTTGTGAAACACCATTATTACTGCAGTATTTGTATTTACTTGTTCTTTCTATGATCTGAATGTTGTTATTTGACACACAAATGTCTTCATGAGCATCACAACAACTACACGGGTGTGTGTGTGAGGCCTGAAGTGACCAGTTTATCAGCATTGTCATGTGGACTCTAATAGCAGAGTTAAAAAAATACCTCATGTGACTTTAGCATCACAACCAACTTGTTCCTGTCAATTCAAATAATGTTTTAAAGGTTAACAGGCAGCATGTCAAATCACAGAAGTTGTTGTATTTAACACCCAGCAAACATGTCTCAGATTTTTATTTATTTATTTTTTTAATGTAAATTGAATGCAAACTAAAAAAAAATGCAGCATTTTAATTTGGAATTTACTCTACATGACATGTGATGAAAGTTTAAAAAAAGCTTTCTAGTTCCATGCAAAGAGGCATCTTTAAGCATGGACATTTAAAACGCTGCTCACACATCATTGATGAACATCAAATGTCATACAGAGCCAATGTCTGTCAGTCACAGGGGACATTTCACTGCACAACTACATTTAACTGATCATACTTTTTTTCTTTTTCTCACGTTTGCAGGAAGTTTACTTAAATGCTGTATTTTTTGATAGTATTAGATCTTATACTTGAGTAAAAGTATGCTAACAATTACTTCTTTGAGCACAAAGCAAATGTAGTAGCCTGCAGTATAAAATACCCAGCGACGAACAAATTCTGAACTTCACACGTTCACTTTTCTTCATTTTAGCTGGTGGAGGTTGAGGCAATTTCAGCTTCTTCGGATATTGTTGTGAAGTTGTTTGTGTAGCTCATCGTGTTTGTTAAAAGAAGACTGGGGACTAAAGAGCGGAACAGAAATGTTAACGGGGTGGTCAGATGTTTTTGTGCAGAGACGGTGTTGAGGTCAGCTGCTGCTTCAGAGCATCAGGCAGATAAACACGGTGTTACAGTCTGAGTCGTTTCCAACACCAGTGATTTCCTCACAGTCGTCCAAACAAGAACGCACTCGAACACTGACTCTCACACACCATGAGTTCATGTCTGTTTGTCACTGCGAATCAACATGGCACATTTCCCTTGGAGGAACCGCTCACAGACGCAGTTTCCAGTGCAAATACCCAGCATCCATTGCAGCATGTAAACAGTGTGATGTGCTGTAGCTCTGACAGATGAGTGGACGCCTTGACCTCCGTGTGGTTCTGTCAGGAAACCTAAACGTTGGCTTGTTGTCTACCATTAAAAATATAAAGAATTTGTGTTGCATTTATTCCAACACAAACCACTAATAATTATTGATTCCAGCTTATGAAATGAGCATATTTACTGTTTATCTCTATTTTATCTGAATATTTACAAAGTTTTGAATAATGTTCAAACAAGACATTTGAGGACGTCAATTCAGGCTCTCAGAGCTAAAGATGACTTTTTTCAAAATATTTCAATAATAATTACTAAATAATTATGTGTTAGTTGTAGGCCTTTTTCATATTTTTGTTATCAGTTAATCACGTTCAGTTTTTTAAAAAGAAGTGTTGATTTTTAGGGTTGAGGAGGGTAGACAGGAAGTCTGTATGTAGGTGATATACACGGTGAAGTATTATTGTGATGTAATCTTCATTTGATGTCTTTTTTTTTTTTTAAACAAGGAATTACCCCCCCACAAGCTTTTGCACACATTGAAATGAGTGTTGAATCACGGCTCTGTCGTGCACAAATGGCTGCTTGGTTTCTCATTCATTGTCCCTCTGTTGCTCCTTCCTCATCCTCCCTCTGCAGCCTGATATCGGCCCAATCGGACCAAATGTGTCCAAAGTGACACCTATAAACCATTTGAGTCGAAGCTAAGTGGGGGCAAGTATGAAGAAACACTCTTCAAACAAGTCGCGCTGCATTAGAGGAAACTGTCTGCTGTTTGCTGAGGATGTCCGGCGTGCACAATATGATGACTGTTCGTCATAAAGGCACAGCTTCATATTTGTTAAGCTTTTAACAGGCTTTTAGCATTTACTGTGACTGCTCAGTACTTACAGTATGTACGAAGAGGAAAACTTCCAGTGTGTGGCAACATGGACTCAATCTGACTTTTATTTCCTCTGAACCGCCTGCTCAAAGCTGTCACATAGTTCTGTCAAAAATACATAGTATATTTATTTTTATAAAACTGAATAAAGTTTTGAAGTTTTCACTTCAGAAAATCTCCTCCCTTGTGTTGGACGGTCAGTGACGTAGTGTTCAGGCTTCCTGTAGGAACAAGAGCAAAACAGAAAGGATAATGATTCGTTTTCTGGCATTTCTTACAGTTTATTAGCCTGTCATCAAACAGTTATGTAAAGTCATCTCAGGCTGGTCGGGAACATGCGACATGAGCAGTGAGAGTTATTGATAGAGAGACCTCAGAGTTAGAGAAAATGTAATTATTCGTTAATTTGAGAGAAGAAGTGAAGATTTAATCTCATAAAGGTCTACGGCCATGCTAGCAGCTCTCTGATGCGGCGCTTTAAGCTAAATGCTAACATGATGACACTGAGCTGGTGTTTACTGAGTTCCCCATCTTTGTTAGCATGCTAGCATTGCCTATATAGCTTTAAACACAAAGTACAGCTCAGGTTGATGAAATGACCATCTCTAAAGCTTAGCATGGCTAGAAACAGTTGAGCTAAGTTGTAGCATAGCATCTTCCCTCTGCTGTTAGCCAGTCCTTCTTCATGCCACTGAATTTTTACAATATTGGCTTTATGTTCTCATGGAGTACACCGCTGAGGTCAATTCAGACAAAAGACTTTATTTTGCTGTGTCATACATGTGATGCTACAGCAGCTAAGAGCACAAAACTGAGACAAAACAGTTTTAAACTCACATTTGACTTAGATCAGGCAAAAGGAGTTGAAGTGTTTTCATCAGTCAAGAGTAGTAAAAATGTGTGTGTATAATGAGTGTGTTACTGTGGCAGTAACCTGTGTAAGCGTGCCCACAGTGTCCACAGCTGATAATTATGGGATAGCCTAATGTTAAATGGTCAAACACTGTGTGACAGCAGCTAAAGTAGAAGAGAGCCAAGTCAGCCAACTGACTCTGTCATGTCTGTCTCACACAGCATTATCTACAGTGAGCTGCTAACTTTAGCATTGTAGCATATAGCATGCTAACATTAAGACAGATAATATCTCTTTTACTAAAGTTACATCGTCTGGCTCTGAAGTGAGATTTTCACTGCTGCTGACCAGCAGTCACTGTCTGGCCTTCAGGAAATACTCAGGTCGAGCTGAATCAGAAATTCAGGAAATTGATTCAGTGACGTCTGAGACACACTATCACTGTTTTCATCTCACCTGGTTGATCAAAAACTAGCCCACAGGTCAAACCAGACTAAACAAAGCTGCAGCATCACACCTGCTGAGAGCGCAGACGTGTTTTATCGCTTCATAAAAGAAGCAATAGAACTCATCCATGAAAGATTAGAAAGAAGATATCACAAGTTCCTTAAGTTCGTCTCACTTGTGTTGCAGATTCAGAGCAAAGCTCAGGAAGAATTAATTTCTCGTCCATTTGTTTTCAAGTTTTAACTGTTTATTATTGGATGACTCACTAAATTGATGTTTTAATCATTAATAGTGTCTTTTCATTGAACAGTTAAACGTTCTAGGTCCAAAACATTGAAATCCTCATTTTAAAAATCCATCTCAAATATCAAATTAGAACCAAACCCACTGGCTGCTGTCTTTGGAGTCATGGAGGGGGCGATGTGGTTCACTAAAGAAAAGCGACGCACCTTACCCTTTGCCTCCCCTCTGGCTCGGCGAGCGGTTTTGTTTAAGTGGAGAGATGCTTCCCCACCTACCCATGAACAATGGCTGGAAGACATCAGGTCCTGCTCAGAACTTGAGAAAATTAGATACTCACTCCAGCAATCAAAGGGGAAATTCCAGAAAGCGTGGAATCTGAAATGCATACCAGACCCTGTAAAGGCTCGAGCTCCAGGTGCGGCCTGTGTTGGACATTACTTACTCATTTAGTGCAGGCTTTTGGTGTGGCAGTGAACTCGTGGTATGTCTGGTGCACTGGCAGTGACTGGGGAGGGATTATTTTATGTAGTTATTCACGTACTTTGTTTTTGAACATCTGTCAGCATTATTTCAGTCAAGTCGATCCATGCTTAGTGCCAACTGCTGTTGGTATATACTTATGTCAGTGTCGTATTTCTGGAAGGACCATCCAGCACTGCACTTTTTGTATATACTGAAAAATTTAATTAAAAAGATTTTGATTTAAAAATCCGTCTCTTGCCATCTGAAGTGAGCAGAGGAAGTGCTGTGGCGGCTGACATGTATGACCGTTGCTGTCATGTGTCATAAATGTCTACATGTGATTTGGTGGTAAACATCTCTCATATTTAGTCTGAGCTGTTAACTTTATTGAGACCTACATGCGTGTCCCTGGAACATGCTTGTGCATGCCGGAGTGTAGTTTTTGTTTGTCCTGGTCTGTTGTGTTTGCATGCATCAAGTCTGTGACAGTAAACAAACAGAGGAGTCACTGAACTGGTTTCACTTCTTCTCTCTGTGCAGCTGTTTGACTGTGAGTGGAAACTTCTGCGCAGGCCGCAGACTGAATGTTTGCTGCAGCTTTGAGCAAAAACAAAAAGTTTGTCATGAAATGAGAGGTGACAGAGTATGGCGGGATTCTTAACGACGCGTGACAGATTTACAGTTTGGGGAGCAGCTTCCTCCAAACACCAAACCTGACTGACGAACTTTACTCCGCGGGACGTTTATTGTCCCACCTTTGAAACTTGTCTGGAGATAATATTTGACAGCAGAGCCGGAGCACAGCTCATTACTGCAGAGTTGTCGGCGCGTCTGGCCGCTGGTTTGATGGAGCTGTGATCTGGACAGGTGTCACACACAGGCAGTAACATGGTTGGTGGTCGTCTCCTCCGGATGTTCTGTTGTTTGGAGCGTTTTGGAGCGCTTTTCACACCTTTGTCCACTCACTTCTACGCAGGTTTCCGTCGCCAAGGTGATCCTCGGACTCTTCGGGGTCGCAGTCGTCGTGGTTTTGATAGCGGTGCCCACGGCTATATATCTGAACGGTGAGTCTGCTGTGAAGTGGTTTACACGATGGGATTGACGCATCACCTGTGTGAGCCGATGCATCCAAAAGAGCACTTTACGCACGCGTCATTACGCATGATCTGTTTGGACTTTGTGCCTCCTTAAAGCGGAGAGAGAAACTTAATTCATGTTTCCATATTTCCTAATAATAATGACTTCACTGAATATTAGCCGTTTTCAATCATGTGGCATAAATCCAGGTGTTTCAGCACCGATGACTAGCTCCACGTGCATGCCTGTAAATAGCTGCACACTCACTCAGCATGCACACTGTGACAGACACCATAATTGCCTCCAAACACACACTGACATAAGCAGTATTCCACCAGTCATTATCAGCATTTACAGCACTTACCTTGCTTTATGATGATCATGATGCGTGTGCATGCTATCACCTGTCACCTGTGACCTTCAAACTGCTCCAGCTTCTAACGTTTCTCACATGTTCTTCAGAGGACAAGCAGCAGAACAACAACCAGAGGACTTTCACCCTGGAGGATGTCTTCAACAGCACACTGAGACCAAAGTCCTACAGTCTGCTGTGGATCTCAGGTGGGACAGAGTCTGTCACCAGATTCAACCCTGAACCAGGTGCTGACGACAGTGCAGGTGGATCATGATGCAGCGTGGCTGTAAATGTGTCACTGAGGACGCTGCAGTGCTGTCCTCTGCTCTGTGTCACTCATTCACAGAGACTGACGTCCTCACACACGTGTCTGTCTGTGTTGATCTGACACTTCATGAAAAAGTTGAGGGTTTTAACTCCAAGTGTGACGGACCAGCAGTTAGTGGCTGTTCACTCAGTTACATCATACATGAACTGATGTATCGCCATGACAACGGCATTCATGATCCCCAGAGGTTATCTCGTGACTTTGCTGGTTTCCAGACACTTTATTCCACCATTGATTATTTTGAGTGAAATGTCTCGATGGCTGCTGGATGGAATGATGTAAAGTTTGGTCCAGTCATTCATGGTCCCCTGATGATTCACCGCAGGAACTTTGGTGATGATTCAAAGACCTAAAACTACTTTTGGCTTCCTGATCGTCTGTACGTTTTTTTTGTCCGTCAGCATCAATTCACACAAATCATCAGATTCAGAAGAATCTTTAGTTTCTCTGTTTTTTGTTTGTTTGTTTTTTTACTTTAATGTCCAAATTTTATTTGTCTAAGAATGGCTGAAATTTCTTTTTTTGTATTTATTCTTTGTAATATTTGAAGACTTTCCTAATGAATTTTTTTTCCACATCTAACAGTTCCGAGGCAAGTTACGACCGTTGTTGTAAAATTATCTGAGACATATTTTAATGAAAACAGGTTATGTACTTTTTTTTTTCAACCACATTTGTCCAAAAATCATTTCAGAGCTGAAGTAGAGCTGTTATTAAATCCTAACGGAGGACATTGAAGCAAAAGTGACTTTTGTCGGAGAAAAATATTGATGAAAACCATCTTCACAAACTGTTTACAAATACATAGCAAAGAAATAAATGATCTTCACAGTACACAACATGTGAGACAAACTACAGAACATGTGTGATAAAGTTGAGATTCTCGGGTTTACGTGACCTTTAAACACTTTGGAGCATCAGGCCCCGTCAGTATTTTGTCTAATTTTTTTTTTTGTGGCCAAAATTCCTGCGGATGGAATGAGCTCGAAGGTGAACATCGTAAATGTTTGTGCGTGTGTGAGCACTGCTGAGCGGCTCTGACGTCTCTCTAACATTCACTCTTCTTCCTCCTCACAGATGAAGAGTATCTGCAGAAGTCGGAGGGCACCGTCTTCTCCCACAACGTGCTCACAGGACAGTCCCAAGAGTTCTTGAGCAAAGCCACTTTTGTGAGTCATCCTGCTCAAATGCATCTGTGCACATGACAGCAGCATTAACACTACACATCCATCCAAACAAAGACAGCACTGTCTGAGACGTCGCAACACTTTGCTTTTTCTCAACACAGGATGAAAAAGCTGCCTATGATTACCAGCTGTCTTCTGACCACAGATACGTCGCCTTCATGAGCAACTACTCCAAGGTACCAAAATTCCCATGAATCCCGAGAATATTTAAGCTCCTGAACTGATTGACATGATCTGTTCTCTTCTGTCCTGATAGCTGTGGAGGCATTCATTTACTGCTTCATACTCTCTTTATGACAAGGAACAAAGGTGAGCACCCCAACTGTGAACGTTCATCGCTGTATTTTGACACTGACAAAAAGTATTTGGCCTCCTGTGGACAGTTATATTTATGCACTTATGATAATGCAATGTAAATGTGTCCACCAAACTATGTTATGCACACAAAGTGAATTATTTTTCAGAGTTCTTTCAAAAATAAAAATACTGCAGTTGCAGCAGAGAAGTAAAACTCACTGAAGTTTTTTGTTTTTGCTGCGTAATTTCAGCACTTTTCTCACAGCCGACATTCCTCATGAAGTCCAGTACTTCTCCTGGGCTCCTCAGGGGAACAAGCTGGTAAGATTAAAGACACATGAGTGTTTATCTGCACATAACTGTGAGTGACAGTCGGGCTTTGAAGTGGGTGATCGATGAGGTGATCGAGTCAAGCCTCTCCCGAACAACCAAACAAA
>JAQFJB010222525.1:0-11605 GCA_029874875.1 Naso minor
AGTGTTGTTGGGTGCCCCGGCAGCTCAGTTGGCAGTGTGGGCACCCCATGTACAGAGGCCATGTGTCCCTGCTGCAGCGGTCCTGGGTTTGATTCCATTCTGTGGCTCTTTGCTACATGTCAGCACTCTTTCTCTCGTCTATATTTCCTGTCCACTCCTTCAGCTGTCCTATCAATAAAGGCCCAAAAGGCCCAAAAATATTTATTAAAAATGTTCTGTGCATTTAAAATTGACAGTTAATTTAACACTTTGCACCTTTGGATGTTTATATTGTTATTTAAGTTTGGTACCAATAGACTGTTTCTCTGTTCGCTGTTGTTCAAACATGAAGATTGTCATGTTTCAGTGTGGACATGCCTAAACCAGGCAGAACCACTGATTCAGTTTTTTCACATTTTCATATGAAAGTCATTTCAGAACTGTTTAGAATGCCTGTTTTAATGACTATCACCTCTGACAGCTGGGTTAGACTTTAATAATTAGACATCGTCTAGCATAAACCAAACCAAGTTGGGTTTTTTTTGTTTTTTAAACGTGTCAAAGTTACAGTTTTTCTCTGTTTTTTTTTATGTTGCTTTTGTTTTAAGAATTGCTGAAAAGCTGCAAAGCTTCAGTTGAGATAGTTTGAGCAATGGCTGATGTTAACAGTAAATTTTCTCCTCTTGAAAAAAAAAAAAGATGTACTGGAGACCACAGTGATTGTGGTCAAGTGATCTCATCCACCCTAGTCCTCAATATGACCTCATTTTGGAAAGAATATCTTGGTGGTGAACTACAAGGTCAAGGCACTTTTTAATCAGATAGTTTACAAGTTAGTGAGCTGATATGGACGCACTTTGCCTCACTTGCTTTTTTTTCAGATTCCTTTATCTTGAAAAATAAAGGAGTGATAAACTAATCATGTGAGTGTGTGCATGTAAGCAGCAACAAATAAGGCTATCTAGGTCTATGGGATTGAATCTTAATGATCTATCATTTAAGGTCAATTTAATCAGCTGCATATATGTATAATTAAATGGTACATTAATACATATTTTTCAGTTATTTTTATAAATGTACTTAAAAATCTAGTCATGAGTCTAGGTTCTGTGTGTGTCTGGGACATAATGCTTACTTGGCTGTAAAACATGAACTCAAATGTGTCTTCAGTAAGTGTGTCGAAAGCGTGAAAAAGCCTATCAGGGGCAACCAAAGTCTGCAGAAAACGACAGTCGCAGCGTCTCGACAGCTTCAAACAACTTCAAACACAGAGACATGTCGAAGTTTTTCTGACTCCCCTTATCCCTTTTGCTTTAATGCCTCCTCATGGAGCATTAGCTCAGATCCCTGCAGCCTTGGAATTACAGCTATGATGTCAATACACAATGTTAGTGATTAGTGCGTGCGTGCGTGTGTGTGTGTGTGTAGTACTCATCTTCACTATTTTGTACCCATTTTAACAGCTGTGATCATTAGATTTTCAACACAAGCTCACAGGGGCAAACTTATGCCTTGTCCACACATACTTGGGAATTTATCAGCACAGCTTTTTCTGTGTATTTGTCCTATCTTCCACGCACAAACATTTAGGTAACTGGTTACAGTGTTGATATGTAGACATGTAAAACAGCATTTTCCCCTTTCTGAGGACGTGTTACCATTTGAGCTTGACATCAGATCAAGTAGTTTTTTTCACATGGGGAAATGCAGTACATGTCCAGTCACTCTTTTAATATATTAAAGCTGAAGTAGGCAACATTCAGAATCAAACTAGCTGCAGCACAACACTCCTAAACACACTACTGCCGTCACATCACATTAGGTTCAATGTTTGCTGTCAGGGAAAATATTAAATGATAATAAAAGCTGCCATACTGCCTGCGTCCATTTCCATTCAACATCTCCGTCCAACATCAAGAGTTCTTGAGCTTGTGTTGTCTTTAGTTGTCAGATCCAGTCAAGCATCAAATGAATGATAAATAAAGTTTATATTGGCTGTTTTCTGAGTTTTATAGGCTAAAAAGTGTGTTTTATAGACTATTGTTTTGAACCATTTTGTGAATGTATGCCATACTTCCTGATTTTACTATAAATTGGTTCTTGAACGTCAATAAAAGTATTAATGAAAATCATCTGCCATGAAATAAATTGCACATTATAATGTAAATATCATTGAAAGTCTATATTATACAGGCCTACTTCATCTTTTCACGTGATTTCATTTCAGCAGTTTTCATTTGAGCCGCCCATACATGACAGATCAAAACCCACCTTTCTGCTGGGCATGCTCTGTGCTGCATGTGATGCGATGGATTCTGTGTGGCAGGTATTGTACAACACTGACTGAATGGTGATGGCGATGTGACATGACGGGAATAGTGTGTCTGGGCCATAAGGAAGCAACTCAACTGCACCAGCCTTCCCTGTTTTTGCTCCGGCTCGCGTTTTATTTTCGTTGTTGTCGTTCTCATTTTTATACCAAATGTTAACAAGAAGATGAAACGGTTGCAGGGAAAACTGTAGCGGTGTAAACCGGCCCAGCTCAGCTCGACACAAGCTGGCTGGGTGTCGCCTGTCATTGAGCTTGTTAAGTCGCCAGAGGCCAACAGTCAATTGGCTGCACTTCATAGCAACGCCACCTGTTGCTAAGAAGCGCAGCTGAGAGCAGCCGACAGGAACACCAATCTATGAAATGACCTGTGATTTGCCAAAACGTGCCCATCACAGTCTTCATTGTCCTTAAGTCTGAATACAGAGCCAAAGAGAGGTGCAGAGGTCCAGTGTTCTTTTAGACCCTATGAATTACAATATACTGAAGGCTTATTATGGAATTTTTGCCCAGTGACACAAAAATAAAACTGCCTACCTCAGCTTTAAGGAACAGAGACGTTAGAATGTGCTCCAGAGGCTATGAAATAATCCCTCACTCCTACAACACAGTAGCTGTTGCCACAGTTGCAAGTTTTGGAAGAAAACCATTCAGACTTGTAGTTGCACTCAGCCTAGCGGTAATAGAGTCTAAATATCGTCCCACTTCTGGTGGACCAAATGGAATCTCCTGTTAGAAAAGTAGGTTCAGTAGTCAATGCAGAGTGACAGATGTTTTTTTGGCCTCCTTTCATTTGTGCCATCAGTTTAACCTGTGATATTTATCAGATTAATAGATAATCTTGCAAATCAAAAAAGTCCCAACAGTGCATAAAAAAGGCCATCACCTTTACGCATTTCTCTTCGTTCCTCCAGAATGAGAAAGAAAGTGTGAGAATAGCTGAAAACATTATGTCTTGTCACGTTGAGAGCTGCAGCTGCAAAAAGAATGTTAGTTGGTTCTGTTAGAGAACGTTACAAAGATATCATTTACGTCAGGTCTGAGTGTGTTGTCTTTCTAAATACATACTTCTATTGCTACAGCTTTATGGCAAACTGACATTTTTCAATTGCAAAACTGCCTTTTTCAACTGACAAATATGTGTAATAGACAGCCTTGATTACTGTGGCCTACCTATCTTTTACGAAGTAAAGTGCAATGATGGTCCATCAGAAGAGTTTGGATTTTGGCTCTTTCTAGCCCTGTTCACGTTTTAGTTTGGCCAACATGGCTTAAGGGTAAGGGTTATATTGACACTTGTTGGTTTTTGCAGGCATGTGACAGTGTTTCAATTGTGCTTTTGCGTTTTTCATTCATTTAAGACAAGTAAGGAGAGTGGAAAAAACCCTGTCTTGAAAAATGCCTGTGTACGTGTGGGCGAGACCTAAGTGTTTTTGGTGGCCTTGTCTGAATCACAGAAAATGGAAGTTGTGTATAAACCTCCCATTAGCCGACTGTTTCAGTCTGCTATTACTGCACGACTATGTTGCAAGGCCACCAATGCTGCACCCTCAGCTTAGCATCGCCCAAGTGATTGCTTTAAAGAAATACAAACAAGCCAGAATGTTTTTTTCCCCTATTCCAGAATGTTAACCGGTTTAGCCTGACATTTCTCCTGCGCTGGCACGGCGTGAATGTAGTATAGAGAAATATCTGAGCGAGACTAGGTGGCGTAAAAAGCAAGCATCCCTCCTTCAATCGTGTAATGGCCTTGTAGTAACAATCTACAAATAAGACTTGCCTATTTGTGACATTAATTGATACTTTAGTAGCATAAATGTGTCACCTGAAGTCCATAGACAGGTTAATCTTAAAAGTCAGTCAACAATGTTTATGAGATACTGGTCCATAAAGACTTTGATATTTTGACAGTCCTACCAATGCAGTGGCATGTAACATTAAGCTACTGCCTACATTTCAGCACATTAATAATAATATTTAAACATATTTAAATAACGACTCCAAAAGTCCCTGAAATTGTGATCATTTCAGAGGATATTTTGAACAGAAAATCTAACTGATATTTGTTCCAAGATCTCTTCATTGGTCCTTAGCTTTTGCAGGCCTAAAATAGTTCCCTACCTCTCCCTCTTGGTGAAACCATCATCAAACCCTGAGCTTTAGTTACCATCTGGAGGCTGAAGTAAACAGTATTTGCAGCATCAGAGCGAGTTGCTGCAGCCTGGTCTTACAGAGAGATATTAGCTGGCATCAGGCCACAGAGAGAGGCAGAAAGAGAGGGAGACAATGTGGAGTCACGCTTATAGTCCAGTTATTTGTGTATACTTACATGTGTATGTGTTACGTGGATGTGTGCCTGCTGAAGAGCTGGAGCTGTGCCATGCTGAAGACACAGCACCATACAAGGAGAAGTCAAGCTGGAGGATCAGGCTGTCTGCAGGGTGGCACTGCTGTGGTCTGAGGAAGAGCGTTGCAGGCTGGAAACGTCACCATTGTGCTAATAAACGTGAGCTTTGGGAGCTTAAATCCGGTGTGCGGACTTTGTTTTCGGTTTCATGGCACTGCTGTGGCGCCTGTAAAGTAGGTCTGTGATGAGTCCACCTAGTTTGAGTTTAGTGAGTTGATGTTATAAAATAACAGGGTCGGCATAGTTTTCATAGTTTTCTGTTTATGGCACCAAATGTATGTGTGTGGTGAAGATGACCAAAGTACTCAAGTCAAGGATTTCCACAAAAAATGAAATCACCTATAAAGAGATTCTGTTGAAATGAAATGTTGCTCTTTAAAATGACAGCAGCCATTGCAACACTGTAAAAGGCAGCTTGTATGACTAAAAATGACTGGATGTTGGTTAAGAGATGTCTATGCAGTGTTTTGCAATTTCCTCATAATGAAAAGGTCAACATTGCATCCTCAGAGAATCTGCGCTTACTCCTATGTAAGTGGTATATGGCCCAAACTTCAAAACAAAACTGCAAACATTTAGGATATTAAATCTGAATATGGTACAGAAACTTATGTTTTATATAATCTGACAAAAAAAACAAAGAAGATTATGTGCTCAGCTGAGATCTGGTATTTTACTGCTCATGGTTGAAGCTGGACCATATGCAAATCTATGAGAAATCCAGATTTGTCATAAGCGCTGTTTGGCTGATAAAGAAAAGCCCCGTCTATGTAGAACCACAAAGAATTTTGTGTAGTATCATAAAAACAGATAATAATTTAGTACATACCAATGATGCACAAAATTAAGTTGGTTATTTACCTGTTAGAGTAGCTCATTACCTGGAGAAAGCATAAGATGATGAGAAAACAAGGTCTTTATCGATATAAACTGTAGGCTTTAAAAATGTTTTTGTTTTTGTCTTTCTTTTTTAAAAATGAATTAAATATTGTATGAATATTTTTGCCGATATCTGTAAAACCAGCAGATGACGCCAGAAGATGATGATTCGCTGTTTTGCGATGGTGTCTTGTAATCCCAGGTGGGATGGGCCAATACTAGCATGACACACAAATAAAAACTATTAGGGATGTAACAACACAATTTTATGTGTTACGATATATGGTTGGCGATACGATACAAGAACGATATGTGCTCATTTAGAACGATACGATATGATACGATTCAATGACTAGAAAGCAATATATAATGACAGGTTAGGGTTTTTTTTGCCAAAATAAAGGGAAAAAAATACCTATGCAGTAGTAAGTAAAACCCTGATAAAGCTTGATACACTGAACATTGAGTGCAAGGCCTCTATTTAATCTGTGTGCAACACAGTGGAAACACTGCCTGAAAATCTCTTGTTTGAGTAACGTTTATACAATTATTTATCATTATAAGTGCTAAATACAAGACAGAAATTATTAGTAGTCAACTAACACAACTGATTTTTGCTTTGGAAAAACATTTAAGATGGATACAAGTCACACTAGAAGAACGACTTGCTATTTACCTCTTGATGTAGTTTGATCGTGGGAATATAAATAGGTGCCTTGATACATTAATTTATCGTTACACCCCTGCTAACTAACTAACTAACTAATGAACAATGCAAACTCGACAATAAACTAATTCCTGGTTTGTAAGTTGATTTTACAAACAAGAAAAATTAGATGACTGCGGGTTCATATGAAGGTGTAGTTTCCACTTTTGACAGAGCTAAGCTAGCAGTTTCCCTCTGAATCAAGTCTTTATGCTAAGCTAGGCCAAATATGCACTCCTCTGTAGTGGATGCACAGAGAAGAATTGGACATTGGACTTTTTTAAGGAGATAATACATGAAATGTTAGTGTTGCCTTTAAACATTTCCAACCAAAATATACCATTCGGGATTCATATAAACAAAAGAGGCTTTGAAACGCTACATGATAAATTTTTTTCTCTTTTGCATTTTGTGTGAAATCTGAGTTTCTCTTTGTGCTAATGATCAATTCTCTTCTAGACGATCTTTCAAGCGGCACCATATTCATTATTTCAACATCGACTCAGCCATATGCAATTTGTAACCAAAGGACAATTCTGCATCCTGCATATCAGTAAAACCCTTTTTCTCTTCCTGCTGTCTGACACTGAGTGTGTTTTACTCTCTTAATGTCTCTGTGTCTGAATGTTTTATAAGTCAACTGAGTGAAAATCTACAGAAGATGAAAGTGACTCTGAAAATAATATAACTGCTCTGAAGTTCATATCTGTGAGTGTGTGTGTGTGTTTGTGTGTATGTATGAGTGTGTGTAACAAAGAGAGAAAGAGATGACAGCGCAAGAGTTAGGGAAGTGAATAAGATCAAATTTCTTCTTCCTAATTATAAATCACACATGCACACACACACAGTGACCCCCCATCTCAAATACACTCCCTTGACCCATCCCCCACCCATGTGTTGACATAGTTTCCATGGCGAGTGAAAGGTGTTGACAAGTCATTGCTGCATTCCTGGGAGCACGCTCACACACACACACACACACACACACGCACGCTAACATTTACTCTAGGGGTTGAGTTAACACTCCCAGCCCAATATTTGGAAAACAGTCCAGAGGTTTTCATTGTCCTGTGGGTAAAATGTGCTCTAACATATGATCCAGTCTGCTCTTCACTTCTTGGTGCTCATCATCCTCTCCATTTTTCACTTGACACTCTTGATTTCAGATGGCTTCAAATTTAAAGTTCTAAAAATATCTATGCAACAAATCCACTGAAGGGAAAAAAAAGACAAAAAGTCTTGAGTTAAGTCTGATTTATGCTTCTGCATCAGCTGCACTCGTAGCCCTACACCATAAGGTATGCACGCGGCCTACGCTGCTGAAAGCATTTATACTTGTGCGTCGGCATGTCCGCGCTGCTCTGCAGTTACCCTAACCCACACCAATGTTTGCGGCAATCTCTCGCCACAAATTTGTGGCCATCTGGCAGTCTTTGTAATTTGGCAAACATGAGTCATTTAAGTGTGCATAATTTTGGACTTCTTCAATCAATCGCTCCTCGACCTGGTCCATGTTTGCGGCATGCAGGAGATGTGTGGAGTGCACAAGCAGAAGAAGAAGCCAGGAATGCATAGGAGGAAATGCACATCCACCAAGCGTACCAATCACAGTGCTTGTTGTCCGCGTCACTTCAACATGTAGTTACATTTTTGAGGAGGTGCACATCCAGCTACGCCATAGCCTACGGCATAGTACTCGTGCTTACGCAGAGATACGTTGTAGATTCGACGCAGAAGCATAAATCCAGCTTTAGCGGGCAGTGACATGATCCATGCCCTTTCAGAATAATGTATCTGACTGGTTTAGAATTATTAATGCAATGTGTGCACCGCTTCAATGTGTCAGCTGGTAACAGGCACGACTGCTGGGTAGCCTGTAAGTTTCTCCCTGGGGATCCATAATGTAGCCTATTATATGGTACTGTATATAATAATACATTTTTTGGTACGATTTGTATTGTTAATCTGAATCAGCACAGTAGTAGAGAAAACAAAAAATCTTTCACCAATATTTAACAGTTTGGCGAAAAGTATAAAAGTTTTTCTTTTTGCATTTGAAAAAATGTTCGGCGCTCATATGACAGCGATCCTGGTGCACACAGATCTGCAAGAAATGATTTTGCATGTATGCCGGAACAGTAGATGGCTGTGTAAGTTTGCAAATCAACATCACAAAAAAACACCATGCAGCCAGGAACAACGTTTTCTTTCAAAGTGTTGAACACAAATAAAAAAGAAGTTGATGGGGAATGCTCACTCAAAAAAGTAAAACTTTTTCTAAACTGATATTTTGCTGAATGAGCGTCAATACAATCTGCAGTACAAACAAAAGCTTGATAGTCCACACTTGTTCTTTTTGGTATTTTAGGGTGGCGTTTTTAGCTCACACTCTCAAATTCACTCCCAAATTTACTAATTGGCCAAACTAATTACTAAAAACTACTGTAAGTGCATTTTATGACCTTTTACAGACTTTTAAAAGGGTTAATAAAGGATGTTACATTTTAAGGTCCCAGAGAAGGGTTCACTGTGTGTGTTGGGGCCCTTTTTCCCAACAGCAATAACTGACGAAGTGTTGATACTATGAACTAAGTCCTGCATAACAGAAACATGATATGTGGCTCTCAGGCTGGACAGACAGTGTTTGTGTGTTTAGTTACTCTGGAAATTGGTTGATAGAAGCCAGACTGAAGACACACCTCCTCTAAAATGGAAAACTTCACTCTCTCCCTTCCTCCCTGACACACACACACACACACTCATTCTGGTTTAAATTCTTGATCTAACCGCAATAATCCAAGGCAAAGCTTAAAGGACTGAGAGGACTTAACTTGTATAAATACTTCAGTATATTATCCCTTACACTTCACAGTAGCTCCACATGACTTGGGGCCACTGTGGAGCATTGTGGGTAAACTGAGTGTAAGGACTGAATTGACCTGAGCCAGAATGGAAGGTGCGGTAACACCTGTGGGAGGCAGAAGAAATGAGCATTGCTGTGAAGAAGCAGAGCGCCTGTTTCACCTCCTCATGCCACAGACTTGGAAGTTAATTGAAGTGAACCTCCTGCTGCTGCTGAGTGACTCAGCCACATTGACACTGTCAATCTCTAACTGACCGCTCTGCTCTGTCCGCTCTCACAGCCTCATCACACAGTGTTGCTTTGGATGTTATGGGGTTTAAATATGTCCTTTGTCACAAAGTCTTACAGTGCTACACACAAAAGCAAGTTGGACTGCCCTAACTCCTGTAGAAAAACAGCTAAGGAGTTTCTTGTCAGAGCGGGCCTGTCTGTAGGAAAATGGTAGAAGAAAGAGTCACGTTGTGAATTAACACTAGAAACCTAACTGTGTATCTCTGACCGTCACTACAGCATCATTACTTCCAATTTCCATTTCCTGGGAAACAGGAGCAAATTTTGACTCAGATTCCCAGAAAAAAATTAGCTCTTGGAGGGCCATTGAAGTCCCTAGAATATATCAGATGAGAGCAATGCATGACCATATGAGATGTGATGCTTGTCCAACTTGAAAAATTTTGTGTTGCTTCAGCGGATAAATAAAAGCTTTGCTCAGCCGGTGGCACAAGATTAATATCTAATAATTAGGATTTTATCAGCTGGAGACCCTAAATATCTGGGCTAAATTTCTTGACTTGAAATCATGAACATGAAATCCATGTAATTTTTTTCCTAAACTTGTTTTTTTTGTTTTTTGCTTTTTTTTAAAAAAAAGATATTTCTTTGGCTTTTTGGGCTTTTATTGAAGGAGGATTGGACAAGAAATGGAAGAGAGTGACATACAGCAGAGGGCCACAGGGTGAAATGGAACCAGGGGCCACTGCAGTGAGGACACTACCACTTTACACTTTACCAGGGTGCCATTTTTTAAATCATTTTACACAAAAACAAACAAACAGAAAAAGACTCATGGTTTAAAACAGGAGTTAAACTATTTTGGACTGACCTCGCACCTCCAGCATGAATTCATTGGAAAACTGAGAGAAAAGATGTTAGACTGATAAAGAACTTTGTACTTCTGCAATAATTTTGTGTTCAGTTTAATTATAAAGACACTAGCTGAATAGAAATGAATGGTTTAGGTGTAAGGCTATATGTTTCAGTACTTAAATACGCCTATGAGGCTTGCATGTCATGTCATGTCATTACCATGTACACATGATAAAGTGGTGGTTTGAAAGGCAAGGTTTGTAATTTGTAATTTCTTAGCAAATGCATCACAAATAAGAACGTGGAAAGAATGGATGATGAATTAGAAGATGATTTCTTGCCTCTTCATCTTCACTAGTTAACATCAACTCAAACTGTGCCACCGAAGGGCTACTGGCATTTGACACACTGACAACCTTTTTAGGTGCAGTGCTTTCTTGCGTATGACTTATGTCACACACACACACACACACCTTGTACTTCAATTTCAAGTTTTTAACATCGCACTGTGGGGGTGGAGGTGAAAATATTTTGTTTTGATGAATGATGAGTCTCTGATTTGGTTTTGTAAACATTTTATATTTCAGAGGTTAACTGTCTGGAAGCTGGAAGTGTTTGTGCTGGAATGAAATAAAGCAGTGGCAGCATAACTGCATGCAGTTAGCCAGGCTATCTTGAAAACAACAGTTTCTTTAGAATGACTAATGTGGACTACCATAAGGAGCCACGTGCACCTTATGGTAGCTCCTTATGGTAAAATGCGTTCAAAATGCATTGTACTGAGGAAAAGCAAACTGTGCATGTATTATTGCACCCTGGAATGTAAATACTTAATCTTTCACTGAATTGAGAGAGCATGTAATGTTTTTGATTTTCTTTTCTTTTTTTTTTTTTTGGCAGCTTATGCATTTCACTCACCTCTAGGCCTATATATATCTTACTCATTCAAAAGTATAAACCTGCATATTTCAAGGTAATTATAAGTCTTATTCAATGAAGGTCTGTGATTCTCCATCATTGGGGGAGTGGTGGGGCAGTATGGAATCAGATTCCTTAAGGCAACACCAGTGCCCATAAAGTGAAAATACTTCCTTCCAGTTAGTTAATTCCCTTCTCGAGAAACATAACAAAATTGAAAAGGACTGAAAACACACCAAACCACTGTGTTTTAATGGGCAGCATTTCCATACAGCAGAGTGGCTTAAAGGAGGCGAGGTTGTTTGAAGCTGCTGTAAACATCAGTGTTGATTACAATGAAGATGAGAAAACGTGTCGCCTCTGGAAGACTTTGGGGAGAACAGGCTGCTTACTTCTCTCCATGTGCTGCTGAATTTTTCTGTCTGAAAATTTTGTTAT
>JAQFJB010227134.1:0-11557 GCA_029874875.1 Naso minor
AGTTATCAAAGATTAGGTCTAAAGTAAACAGTAAATAAAGTTGCAGTGTACAAATGCAATAATAATAAATATTACACAATGATCTTCTTTCTTGAAATGAGATTATTTACGAACTGCATGTAAAAATCAATAAAACTCTTAGCCAATTTTCCAAAAGAAACCTCTCAGTTTATGATGGAAATCAAATGTAACGCTGAATCAAATGTTTCCATAAAGTCAAAAAATGATTTGTGAAAACTTATGTTAAGCGTAAATCCTCGTGTTATTGATCGCAGTTGTTGCTGCAGTGTTAGAGAAGCAGGATGAGTTGCTCTGTCTGAGGTTCTTGTCAAAGTTCTTTGTGATGTGTGACTCAGACTGGAGTCCAAAAGATCTTGTTCGGATCAGGAATTCATGTTTCCGTGGAAACACGTGAGTCTGCTCATCTTCAGTGGTCACATCAGTCAGTGGTCAGTTTCAGGAACATTTTTAATTAACTACAGAAACTTTATGCACATTTAAAACAAACTCACTTATTTCTTTGACAAATTTAATTTTGTGTCATTATCAAACTGTTAAAGTAGAAACTGACAAAACGTTTCATACTTGTAAAAAAATGCAGTTATCAATAATTAATCATTTAACCTACCAAACATTAATGCCTTTAAAACCAATCGCATCTTTCACTACATGTTACAAAACACTGAATAATGGTGATGAGTTTAGAAACAGCAGGAAAAGATGGTTTGTTTCTGCTCAGCGGTCAAACACTGTGTGAACAGCAACAACGTGAAAATGATTTTCGGTTCAGGAATTCAGCTGAAAATTCAGACACGTGAGTTGAAAAAGTTAATAGAAGCAATTTAAAGCTCCAGTTTTCTCTTTGTTGTGTCACAATGTGTCAATATTTGTGTCAGAAAACATGCACACAATCCTGCATCAAATCTGTGAAGAAATACATTAACTTTCAACACTAAACATCTCTAAAATCAATTATTTCAAAATATTCACATCATAAAGAAACTATAGTAAAATTCATATTTGAAAATGAATTTCCTTTATGAATCTTTTTCCAGCCTTCTTATTAAATTAAGTTGACACCATTAAACATTTAGATTAACGTTTACTTCATATTTAATTATAAACATATGTTGGCACCAAAATGATTAGAAACGGATAAAATTTCTTGTTACTCTGAAACATTTTGGATGACTCAACTCAACTTAAACATCACTAAACAGACAAAGTGAGCTGACGTGAGTCACAAACATGTAGTTTGCTCAGAAGGACAAAGTGCATGTTTAAAGACGTAAATTCACTGTTCCTGGATTTGAAATTTCACTCGTCAGCAGCTCATCTGTCATCTTTGTGTTGAAGGTGTAAAATCATTAGATTGTTTCAGTGAAGCTGTGAGGACGAGAGAGTTTGGGCGTGTGAAGCTTTTTGTTCTGGAGTCGATGAATGTGTGAGTGTTGGATATAAGCTCACATTTGGAAAAGGGATCAAACTACAAATCGAGACTCGTAAGTTCTTCATCAGCTGTAAAACCCCCATTTAACAGAAGTGACTTCTTAATGACGCCATTCATCAGCTAGACAGAAACTTTTCAGCTGTAACAAGTTAAATTATCACGATTCGCTGAACTGCTGCGGCTCACGTCTGTGTTTGTAACCTGAGTTTGTCTTTAAATTGCTACTGAAAAAGATGTTGATTAATTTTTACTCTTGTTCAGAGAAAAATGCATCATGCACTGTCATGAAGGCCAATGCGGTTATTTTAATGAAAGACAGTTGATTGCTCAGTCAGCAAATATGAACATTTTCAGACAGAAGCAACAATTTGACATGAAATTACCTGGAAAACCTGCTGAGTCAGTGTTATTCTGTTTACGACTGTTAAATCACACAATACTGACACACAACTCGCAAACAAGACACAGGCATGAACGAAACTAATAGAGTTTATTTAAAAACAAAATAGAGAAATTAAAAATCATGATGTCCATGAAACATGTTCCTGTCTGATGGACATGAATCATGAGAAGCTCACTTTAATAAGATCAAAGTGCTGAAGGGGTTTTTGTAGCAGCTGTAGTTTCTGTGTGAATAACGACAACTTCAAAATCATGTTTGGATCTGGAGTCAGAACGTTTGTATCATCAAGTAAGTCTGTTGTCTCCATTAATGGATCCACACATTAAACACATTTTACTCTACGATCATTAAAAATGTATAAATATTGACTACAAATTGATCAGACAACTATTTCTTATAATTCAGCAGTGACTTTTTTCATATATGTGCGGTCCATAGCTTAGCTTAAAACACAAAATTAAACACGTGAGAGAAAAAACAGAAACCATTCTGAAAACAGAATCACCTGAAAACAACACAGTGATGAAACTAATATGAGTGTTAAGAGACCAAACACACTTTGATTACACAGACTTCTGTCTGTTGTCTCTCTCACAAAAACATAAACATCTGTTTATATTAATTTGATTTAATAAAAATGATGTGATCAGGACGTCGAATGACATGAAACTGATCAGAAAAAAACTCGATGCTGGTTTGTCATAAAAATGATGATCAAACAATAACATTTAGGAAAACAATCAAGACAAACATAAACAGTTCAGAGTTTTGATGTTTCTTGCCACAAAGTGAAAAGTTGTGTTTGGTGACTGAAGCGCTGAAATTGTCAAACACCGCAACAATGTGGGACGCAACTCGCAGCAAATTCAGATTTGGTGCTGGAACAAAATTTTCTGTTGAAAAAAGTGAGTTTTCAAACAACACATTTGAATGTTGGTAAGTTCATGTTTATGAATGTTAAAGAATCTGCTCTGCTCTCTCTGATCCAAATGATATAAATGTAATTTCACGTGACGCAGCTTCACTCGTTTGTGATGACAACAAAATCCTGTTTGGATCGGAAGCAAAGGTGAAAATTTACGTTAACTGTGAAAAACATCCAAAGTTTGACTTTATTAAAAATTAAAGGGGAGTGTCTGTGTTTGTTGTTGTTGACGTTTCTCTTCACATCAGCTGATATTTTGCTGTTTTCAAATCAAATTTATTGTTGTTTCACGTTTGATTCTCGGTAAGCAAACTGTGCTCGGTCAGCGCTGCACCAACAAACTTCAGACAGTGAAGTGCAAATGACATCGAGTCATGACCGAAAACAAAGAATGTTCCTCATTTTGAAATGTTTTCTTCATATCGAGCTTCCAGAAACAGGTTTCGGAATGTTTGAGGATCTTTTCCAGCTGCTGTAATTTTGCCGCTGAACTCGACGTTTCAGCCTGTGTTTCTATCACAGTGTGTCTGAGCATGATGTCGTCTTCTCTGCTTGATGCACGCTGGCTCGCCGTTTTTCTTCATCAGACATAATGACACACATGGAACAGGGTGGGCAGAAATGTTTGAACATTGTTCCTGGATGTTGATGAGATGTTCTCCTGTGTTTTTCAGAGGAGGAGTTCGAGCCATTCTTCTACGAACTGAACGATGATACCACGACGGCGTGCCTGGCCACCGGATTCAGCAGATACAAAGCACTTCAGGCAAATCCTTTGTTCAATACAACGGAGCCTGTGCGGATATCAGGAGAAGAGAACTCCCTCTTTAACCAAGTGGCTCTCCTCTCTGAAGGTGACAAGAAGAATTGTTCAGACGGTGAGTGTGAACAATTTAAAGTGTGCAACATGTGATGCAATCACTTCTTCTCACAAGACCAAAGGATCCTAAACAAAGAATGAAAATGAAGCCTCACTATTTTTGTTGAAAAGTCAAAACATGACGAGTGTTGCTCGACGTGTCGCACATCTGACACTTTTATTTTGTCACAGATGCGTCTCATTTTTTGTGACTGGGCGGTTACATCATGAAAGCCTCGTATCCAAAACACTGAAAGTGCTTCTCTTGGTCGTTGCCCTGCATTCGATGAACCAAAACAGTTTCAGCTGGCAGCTCGTTTGTTTGGTTCAGTGGACGCTGTGACTTCTTTCTTGTTTTGCACTTTCATCATCTTCTCCATGAAAGAAAGTTAAACATCTCTTTAATGAACGTGCTGGTTTAGTCGAATTCACCCTCAAAATGCAGACGGTCACAGAGTAACACACACACACACACACACACACACACACACACACACACACACAAATAAAACTTGCTGTCAGAGAATGTAAATACTGATGAGGATGATTTAACTAAACACACTGACTTGAGGACAGCCTCTGGTTACCATGGAGACGACTCAGACATTTCAAGAAACCATGAATTAAAAAAAGCTGAGCAGCTGAAAATATATCAGGCATCAACTAAACTGAGGAAAATGAAATAAAAAATTAAAAAGCTTGTGAATGAAAGAAGAAAATGTCTGAAAGATTCAAGTTAAAATGTGGAAGAGTAAATTTAAAGTTGTTTAATCAGCAGAAACAGTTTTTGGACCTCTGGTCAGTGTGTCGATGCATTTTCTGAGAACAGCTTCATTTAGTTTTTTGCTGAACTGAATTTGAAATGGAAAATAATCATAACTGTCAAACTCATGATGCGCTTGTGTGGCTTCTTTCAGGACGTACTGAGTCGGCAAAGTGTGAAGATTCTCTGGAACCAGGTTTGTGTTAAATGAGACTGAACAGCTGAATCTGACCTCGTGGAGCTCTTCGTATTTTCCTTTAACCGTTGTGATGTCGTGTTTCTGCAGATCCGACCGTGAACCTGATGTCTCTGACCATCCTGGGCCTCAGAATAATCTTCCTCAAGACCATCGTCTTCAACGTCCTGATGACGTTTCGAATGTGGATCAGTCAGTGTGAGTGCAGGGACACATGACTCACACAAACAGCATGACTTTATTTCCAGTTTCCTCTCTCTTCAATTCGTCCTCCTCTTTCTGTTTCCTTTTGCTGCTGAAACAAACTGCGTGTCTTTGAAAATGTTTTCTGGCTGTTTCAGCTCAGAAGAATTGAATGTTTTTCATCTTTTGTCTTGCAGAAGCTCCGCAGACGTTCAGTGGCAGAAAAACTACAAAATGCTTCGATGAAACCGAGTCGCTCAGCTTCCTCACGTGTAGTAACAAAAATATGACCTGTTAATATTGTCGCACTGTCGACTGACATGAGGGCTTCCTGCAAAACGTTTCTCATGAGTGAGATGTTTGTTGTTTTTGATGAATGAATTCAGACTCCTTATGTCGTGTAAATATCTCTGTGACGTGTCGCTCTGACAGACTAACGCTCTGCTTCCAGTTAAACCTTTAACAAACTGCTGTGTGATGCTGTTTCAATAAAACTAGGAAAACAGACTGAGTGACCGTTGTGTGTTTTATTCTGAATTCTTGCTTTGACCCGTGTTGACTCGTAGACTTTGCTCTCTCATTCAAGTCACTGCTGTACCTGTAAAAACTGAAAACAGAAATTTTCCAGGTTGAAATTGAGAGTTGTTACGTCTCAGAAGAAAACAAACAGTGCGACGAATCAGATCCTTTAATCATGCAGCGTGGAGAGAAGACCTCTGCAAGTGTTCTCTGCTGACTGTCAGGTTTTCTGGGTGTTATATACTGTTGCTGTACAACTCATCGGATCATCTTATCTTATCTAGATCACCTCACTCCTGCAAGAACCTCAGAGACACAGAAACAAGACAAGACATGTCAAAGTTCAGAAAAACAAGACGTTTCAACACATTCCACGTCAGATTTTAAAGTTCACTCTCCTGCGAGGCCTCTCATAAGATGTAGTTCATTCAGACCCTATTCATACAACTCTGTTCAACTCCCACATGATAAATCTGCCAACATTTCCCCTTTAAAGCCTTTTTGACCCCATGAAAAAACAGCACATAGAGAAGTTGAAGTGGTTTTCTCTAGACTAAGCTGCTGTTCAGCTGTCCTGTGATGTCAGAGTCGAACCTCCTGTCAGACGTCTGAAACCTAAACTGACAGAAACCTGGTCAATCGGCATCAGAAGTGATGCGTTAAATCACAGACACAGAGAAAAATGAAACTCTGTTGTTTTCTAACATATTTTTCTGAAAATGGACCCCAAACAGAGGTAATCTATTAAGACTTTGTTTTTCATTGATTTGAACATTTCTGTAAATTAATTCTCCGCTGAGTGACATTAATGTGAGCAGCTGAAACATGTGGAGCATTAAAAACACAATTCAAAGTAAATTTTATGTTTAAAAAGAGGGCAAAGTTGACAGAACAGACAGATTCATAAAAAAATAATGAGAGCTGAAATGACATACAGGTGGATTCCTGAACAGCAGAGGCTCCAAACCAAGATGTGGCTGAAGTGACAGTTTGACAAACATTTCTTCATCCAGCATCAGAGAACAAATTTAAAGGTCCTGCAGTGTCGGTACAACGAGGGCCCAGAATCTGATCATCTGCTCCTGACACATCACAAACTGTGTGTGCCACCTGTGATTGAACCTTTCTTGTTTTAACTGTGAAGGTTGAGCCCTGTTGAACCTTAATGACGTGCTCGTTAACGTCCTCCTGTGGCCTCGTCCACGTCGTCGAGAAAAACACAAACACGGCACAGTTAAGTTTCATTTCATGTTGTATCATTAAATCCTGGCATTCAGTCTAAATATAAATAAAATACATTCAGCAAAAGTCAGCTGATCAGAGTGTTTGAAAGACCTGACCGATCAACCAATCAACTGCTGCCAAATATTGCAGAATCCTGAGTGGTGCCTGGAAGTAACAGAAAACAGCAGAAAACACCATTTTGATGTGGAAATAAACTGGTTGAGAAAATGTGTTTGCAGAGTTTTAAAGGATTTATTTATACTACAAGCTGTCCAATTTTTTTCCTCTCATGGTGAAGATCAGATATGTAACATAAACATGTAGGCAGGAACAAAGCTCATGGTGTCAGATATTCTCAGATGGGTTTCAGGCCTCATCCATATGTGGAAGTAAATCTGATGAACCGTATATCTGACATATTACCTGTCAGTGCAAGTCGAACATCATTGAAAACGTGACGATTCTATATTTGAATGGGGTTAACCTACATGCAAAGGGCTCTCTGTGCTCTCTGCTAATAACGTGAAGAAAATGGTGAAAAAGCCCCATTTTCACCATGCACCATGAGGGTTTGAACCCTCGTAAACACATGCAGGTTGTTTCAGATCTAAGAGTACATGCAGATGTCACATATGGGTCATTTTAAAAAGTTTACATAAGCAGGTGGTGGAATAAAAATCAGATATAGGCAAAAAGAGGCAGTACACCTGCAGAGTGAGGGCAGCTTGAGACGTCTCTCATCAGAGCTGAAGCGCCCAAAGCAGAGCTACAGACGGCAGCAGGTCTGTGCACGCGTCAACAGAAGCGCCCTAACTCTGTGGACGCTGTTCTTTCTGTCTGAAACAGTCAAACCGTCTCATCAGTGTGTGTCATTAAACACACTGACTGTGTGAAACCGAAGCCTGCAGAGCTTCACTGATGACGGTTACCTGGAAACAACAGAACAAGTTCTCACTCCTCCAGTGATTTACGGGAACATGTTGATATGCTGTTGATCTGAGGAGGAGAGGCGACGTCGTCTCCTCATCCACAGCAAACAAACTTTATTTATGCAGCGCTTCTGACGTGTGATATGGGACCATTTGTTTGACCGAGTTAAAAGCTCAGCCTGGTGCAAAGATGATTTGTTTAGACAAAATAACAGAGAATTGCAACAGTCCAAACGTGATGAGATAAAATGAATCAGCATCTGCATTTTGTTTTTTGATGCTACAGACCACAGTCTGGCTGCGTTTCCTAGTCAGGGATCTAATGTGGGCAACAAAGACACAGAGTCAAAATAAGATAAAAAGTCATTTTCAGATCACGTGAACTGGAGGTGAGGTAGAGGAAAAGGGTCCAAAGTTCTGCCTGACTGCAGAGTGTAGATTATTACCCAGGAACCAGGACTTCAGTTTTGTCTGCATTTAACTGCATGAGGTTTTTGACTTCCAGGTGACAGCAGGACAGACAGCAGGACAGACAGTTTGTCCAGTTCAAACTCTCTGCACGTGAATGACCAGAGAGCTGCAGAAGTCGTTTCCTTCCACCTGAGAGGATCAGTCACCTCTCATATGCATGTTAATCAACAGACTTGTGAAGCTTGAATGGAGAGCGTGACTGCTCTTACAAGACACAAGTTCATTTACAATCATTTTACAGCACAAGCTTGTACAATGAAATGTGGTTTACAGGACCTTCATGACTCTAAAGCTACAGAAGAAGAGTTTCGAAGCCTGTTGGTTCTTCCAAAAACTCGAAATCACACAACAGGAACCAAATTTCCTGATGTGTCTCACACTTGAACGTGAATCAAAAATTATGTTGGGTTTGTTGAACTGACAGCAGATTCATAGAATTCAGTATTTGGAACAAATGACCTTTGTCATCTGACACGGCTGCACACTGAGCCTCGAACAGGAAGTCTGACACTGGCGACTCATTTCGTATGAACTTTCTGTTGAAATGTGTTACTGCCTGACTCAAACTTACTGTGAAAAGGAGTGTGGTGAGTTTGAACAGCGTGATGAGCGACCGGCTTTCCTCTTTAAGCAAAATGTCCTTTGCTGCAGATTCTTTCTAGAACGTCGTTAGATAGAACAACAGTCTGAGTTTATGTAAACACTTCTTTTAAAATGCAGGAATTACTCGTCAAAGACCATCAGATCCTTTATAATGTCAGATGAAACTGTTTTTATGTTATTAGTCATGAGACACAGAAATGAACACCGAAGGAACTGATTGAGTCACTTTAACACGGAATGTGATCATCAGATCATCAGATCATCAGATCATCAGATGTTTACCGCGCGCACAGGACAGTATCAGTGTTTGTGATCGGCAGAGCTCAAACTCGATTGAGCTGCGGTGCTTTCTGTGGTTTCCTGTTTGCTCTGCACAAAACACACCAACAATGCAGAGAACTTCTGTCTTTGTGAGGACCAGCTCGAATTTTATACTCTCACATATAAGCTCAGCTTTAACTTTACATGTGGACTGCAGAAATGCAATGCTTGACCATACGTGTGTGCCGTGTGATCGTCAGGTCCAACTCATGTTGGACGGCTTCGGGTCAAAACCTCCAATGGTAAACTGGGAACAGTGTCTTTATGCAGCAGCTTTGTCCTGCAGAAACAGGAAGGAGACAAACACAAAGTGTTGACACAAACATGGAGGACAGTCGCTCTCTAACGTGTCACTGCAGCTTTAGTGTTTCCCTTCACAGGAGCCCAGAGACTCAAACGACCCGTGTTCATATGTAACGATTCTTCACCTCTTAACTCATGTCCAGCGTCAGCGTCAGTGAGCAAGTGTCTCCTCATGTTGCACAGCAGGAAGAAAAGCTGCAGTTTGAGCTCTGCACCGTGAATGTTTGTTTCTTTCTGCAAACAGAAACGTGAGCTGTACTGCAGTTTCCACACAGATGTTACAATCCTGGACTGGAAACGAACAAATAAATGACCTTGAAACTTGAATTTGGAAAGCTGTTCTAACAGAACCAGCTGAAGAACAGCATGAACTGCAGTCAGGCCTCCACTCGCTGCAACACGTCTTCGTTGCTTTTCAGTATTTCCATTGGATGGAAATAAAAAATGCCAGTGACCGCTGTGACTTCTGCAGTTTGTTTGCCGACTGTGTTGAGATTTGCACTGGGTTTTGTGTCCATGGAGTTTGTTGGGTTGATTCTCAGCTGCTTTTGAGCTCTGAGCTCTAAATTGCTGGTTTTTTTTAACGAGTTAATTTGTCACTGTGAGTTAAAAACAGATGAAGCTGCAAACGTGAATTATTGTCCAGGAAACATCAGGAGCTCTGACGTGTGTTTGCTTTCACCACCTCATAGACTCACTAACGACTGAATGATGCAAAGACCCGAACTTCAGATGTGCAAGACTCAAGTTTAACATGAACTTGAACAAAGTTACAGTTTTCTAAATTTATTTTTTGGATAATAAAACTGTGAACATCAACATAGAAGCAAACAGGAAAGAAACGACTGTTAGTCACAAATCTCTTTTGTCATCATGCTGACGTGAAGGTGCAGTGATCATCGTGACATGAGGAGGCTGAAGAGACGACAAGAATCCAACAATCAGACTGAACGGAAACACTGAGAACCACAGCTCTGTGAGTGTGTGTGTGTGTGTGTGTGTGTGTGTGTGTGTGTGTGTGTGTGTGTGTCCCAGCCCACTTCCACTCCACCTGTTTTCCACTGGCACACTCTCCACATGTTCATTTTTATCTTTTTAAAAATGTTTGATCGCTTGTGATTTACTTTTATGTGACAACACAGATGAAGTTGTCTCCGTGCGCCTGTTTTCAAATCTTCACCAGCTATTTTAAGATGAATTTGATTTTCTGATTCTTCACTTGCCATCAGAAGTCTTTATTCTCACAATTCTGTGACAGATAACTGCACACACACTCACACACTTTGCACAATACAGATGATGGAGGCCAGAACAGATCCATAGTCCAACCAAGCAGCAGGAACCAGGTCTGATTTTTGTGTCTCTGCTGCGGACTCGACACTCGTGCTGGAAAAGGGAACAAATATCCTGCCTGTTCTGTTGGTGAACGAGCTGCTCACAGTTTGGATTTGACTGGAAAAACATTTTTTCTGTTTGTTTGTTTCGAATGTTTGACAGAGGGACCAGCCTTTATGACCTGTGCACCGTTTCATATCCTGTTAGCAGTGCTGGAAGAACTCTGATGCTTCACAGTGTAGCAACATTTAGTTAGCTGTGAAAGTTCTGCATTTTAATGACTTAATGTTCAACTGCAGCTTATCTATAACAATGTCTCATTTTTTTGTTCGATTTATCTGAATCTGTCATGTAACTAGTGACTGCATTGATCAGATAAATGTAGCGGAGCAAAAAAGTACTGATGTGTGTGTGTGGACCCAGAATGCATTTCAGCTGAACCAGCGGCGATGGTGACCGTTGGTTGTGTCAGCATACTTAGATTTGGATCGTGGCTTTATCGGTCAGAGCTTTCAGTCAGCTTCCCTGGGCTTCATCCAGTGCAGGAGCGTCAATGTCTGTAGAGTTTGAAGCTTAAATCACTTCATGAGGAGAAACGTTGATGTTAGAGCGTGAATCTGATGTTGTGCTTGTGTGGAGGTGAAGCTTCATGTTGACAGTGGATGTTTAACAGCAGAGCTGCTCACATGTCCACGTGTCGCCACGTTCGCTAAACGTTTAGGTCATGAGCAGGACTGTGTGTAACTTAGTAACATTTGTACAGACATGTTCCTGTGGATGTATCGTGTAATCGTGGGTTTGACCTCAGTATGAAGGAAGCTCTGTTATCTCATCTCATGAAGAGAAATTAGTAACTGAACCCTTCTGGTTCTTTTCTGGCTTAAATATGTAAATGATTTCTATATAGACAATAATTTTGCATCTTTTGGCAACTAAGCAAAAGTATAATTTACCCCAGTCTGATTTGTTCTGATATGTGCAGCTCATCCCTCATTTTGAAACCACATGTGAAAGAAACACTTTCCTGGACTGGCTTTCGCTTTCTCCAGACAGAAGGAAACTTATTTCTAAAT
>JAQFJB010229450.1:0-11539 GCA_029874875.1 Naso minor
TCAGAGAGGAGTTATCCACCTGAGAAATGAAACATCGGCTGTGACTGACAGAAAACATCCACCTCAGGAGAGCAAAGATGCACTACATGGCTGCCATAGAGTTTCTTCTGTAAAGAGGAAAACAAACTTTCTCCTGCAGCGTTGAGCCCTTTTCTCTGCGGTTTAATCTATGTGGGGCAGATGGCAGATTTGGGTCAAATGGCACCTTTTGGTCCATCATGGAGCAACAGCTAAGTGATGCAGAGGCAGGTGACAAGATATAATGATAAATTATGCAGGGATCGATGAATTGGGCGTAATTGGGTCAAGTGTTGCTTTGGGTCTCAAGTTAAGTTTAGGGCCCAGACTTGTTTTTATGTCCCATTAGTAAGACGGCTGGTAGTCTGAGAAAAAAAAGGTACAAGTCCATTTATAAAACACTGACAAAGGTAAAGTCAGAGAGGTGAGCTGACGGCTGGTGGCTAAATGTTGAAAATATGGACAAAAAAGTATTTAATCTAGATTAAAATCCATATTGAAGATGGAGTTAAAAATTGCTCACATCTTGCAGTATGCAAAGGTTTAATAGCAAGAAACCTTTTTGATTTTAAGTACAAGTACACGCCACAAACTCGAGACAGACACAGACAGAAATGCTTTTCAAGTGTCGACTAAAGCACAGCGTTTGTCTAAAAGTCCAAAAGTCAGGGCATCCTTCTTCCATGTTTTGATGAAAGAATGATCTTCAGATTAGTTCCTTCAGAATGGGCTCTAACCAGAAGAAAAAGACTCGTCTCAAGGACACCCACCTTGCAGCCGTGGGCGGAGATGATTCTCAGATCAGCGGGGATCCTGTCGCCACCTTTCACCTCCACCAAATCACCGACCACCACCTCCTCAGCATTGAGGTGCTTCTTCTCGCCGTCGCGGACGACCAGGGCTTGCTACGAGACGAGACGTGACAGAGACAGACGCTTATGTAAGACAAATGGCTGAGACTAATGGCTTTGTTTTCTGTTTGTTGTAGGGGCCTCCACTTTCACACCCTGCATACAAAAGCTTCATTTTACATAAGAACAAAAACGGTTTTCATTATTAACCTCCAAATTATTTTGACGGGGATAATGAGATTCGATTGTCAAGAGGACTCAAGAGAACTTGTTTTTGTACTGCAAAGGATAAGACCTTGAATTAATATACAACAATTAAGAGTTGAAATGGTGACAGTACTGAGGTTTTGTCTAAGAAGTGCTTTCAGGATACTCTTGCACATTATTATCTCATGTTTTCAGTCATTTCTTGAGTATCAAACGTTGTACTGACAATAATAAAAGCTACAGAAAGAGAAATACAAAACATGAATAAGGGTTTAAATGCTGAGGGGTACCTGTGGGACCAGGTTCTTAAAGGAATCCATGATCTTGGAGCTCTTGGCCTCTTGATAGTAGGAGAAGCAACCAGTGATGATGACGACAGCAGAAAGCACAACACCCAGGTACAACTGTGGATGTCAAAAATGCACCTTAAAACAGGTATAAACCTCATTTCTTCTTGCTTAATATCATGAAATCCAATGACCCGAGTACCATGCTGTCAGATTAAGACGCCACATGGGTATTTTAAGGTACTTTTCTTACGTTATCATTCGCGGGCTCATCCTCCATTGCAGCCTGGATACCATAGGCCAGGAAACAGAGGATGGCACCAGTCCACAGAAGCATGGAGAAACCGCCAAACATCTGCAGACAAACACAACACAAGTGACCTTTTAATCCCGAGATTTCAGTGAGTGCCGTCTCAGCTTGTGAAAACTACACTGCTACATTTAAGCCTGAATACAGAAGCTAAAAATACATACGAACCACCAAGAAAGAGAAGAGATTTGTGGATTTTACCTGTTTGCAGAATTTGACCCACTCTGGGGTGGTGGGAGGAGGAGTGAGAGCATTTGGCCCATCACGCGCCAGAATCTCAGCAGCCTTCGCGCTAGTCAGACCCTGATACGAGGAGAAAAGACAGTTTCAGTTACATTTGCTGATAAAACTCTGAACTCTCTGCTTCTTCTGTCAAGTGACCGATAGTTGACATAGATAGTTGGCAGTCAACAACCAAATTTGAAGCACAGCCTTATTGTTTGCAAGCCAACCACACATGTCCACACAAACTCACTGACACATATTCAAGTCCGGGGGGGACTGTGGTAGCTACTAGTTGCCTAGCAACCCAGCATCAACAGACAAACAGGGCCGTTTCCTTCATCAGCAGGTAGGAGGAAGAAAACAGAAGGAAGAGGAAGAAGAGAGAAGGAGAGCAGTTAGGGCAAAGGAGAGGAGATTAGATGATTATCACGAAATCAGGGCACAGGGGCTTTTGCTTTGCAGCTAATAAATTATTCACAAGTTCTGCAGACGCATGCATGCACGCAGAGCTCGGAGACCCCAGTTTAGAGACACTGATTAACTATTCTCCTTGATCTTTCCTGCGTGACCAGGAGCACATTTGCATGAGGAGAGAGGCTGTTTGAAGTGTGACAACCTTACATTCATGCCATTTAAAGGGATAGTTTGAAGCTATGGGAAATTCTATTAATTTGCTTTTTTTTTGCAGAGATGAGAGCACCTTTAAAGCTCACCAAATATATATTTTATTTGTTTCTTGTTTGTCTGCACCAAGTGTAAAAAAGCAAATAATTTTGCCATTTTACAGGGGACCACGACAAATGCTCAGTTTTTAAATGTAGGCGTATTTTGCCACCTTCGCCGCTTCTCTGTGCTTTAAAATCCTTATGCTAAGCTAAGTTATCTGACTGCTGGTTGTAGCTACATATGTAGTGAACAGATCCAGACAGAAGGGCAGAACTGATCTTCTTATTATTCTGTTTTATTCTGCTGTTTTATTATTATATATGACACTGTCAGCGAGAAAGAAAATGACGCAGATCCCTTCAAAAAAAAGAGAATTTACTGCTGCGTGTTGAACTTCGAGCATGGTGATCCAACCCTACACTAATTATTTGTTTAAAAGGAGATCTTGAACTCTTAAAAGCATTTCCCTTGAAGCTCGGAGGAACCTTCAGCGATGTGCAACCACTCTTCTGAGATGAGGGGGGGAAAAAAAATCATCCATCTCCTTTTCCCTGCAACCATCCCCCTCTCTCGCTCTCGATCGTTGCTTAATGAACCCTGGGAGAGATGAGCCTGAAGCTGCAGCTGATGATGACTCTTCCTTCATGATGTAAGAGAAGATCTGTTCCCTCTTTAAACAGAATCCTCATCACAATTCATCAGAGCCTCATTAATCATTCATCAGCAGCCAGACTGAAGAGAAAAATTGAAGTCAACGGCAACAGCAGCCAGCGTTGTTGCTGAAATTTGATATTTACTTGATTTCTCTGATAAACGCTATCAAAATTGAATTCTGATGGTCGAGAGGATTGGCTTCTAAAAGTCTCAGAAGGACTCTCAAAGCAGCAGGTGAGACGCACACACACTCAAAAACAGTCACACACACATGCTCCTTGTTAGCTGACTCACATTGTTGAGGTCTGTGCCATATTTGCGATTGAGCTCATCGAGGGTCAGCTTGTGATCGTCCTGCAAAGAGAGAAAAGAAGAAGGTTGCATCAGTCCAGTGTTTATCCCTGTGTGCATCTACTGTACGTGTGTGTTCAACACACCAAAATCTAATGAAATTCACAGCACACTGTGTGCTGAACTTTCATTTAGAAATGACCTTTCAAGAGGTAGAGCAATGATGGAGAAAAATTCAGTCCAGGAGAGAGAGTGAATGGATAACAAGGTGACAAAACGCAGGAGGAGGAAGGGAAGGAAGGGAGGGATGAAAGGGAAGTAAGTAGGAGGCATGAAGTGACACGAGGTGAGACGAGAAGCAAGTGAGGACAAGGAGGCGACTATAAAGGAAGAAAACAAAAAATCGATGTATCTACAATTTCTAAGAGGACAAAGATGAGATAAAACACCAAACAAAAAAAACATACAAATTTAATAATCAATACATGACGAATAAGCTGCAACAGATTCAGAAATTGAATTAAATTAGCTTTTCTAGCTTCATAAATCTAAAATTTACTCAAAATGAACATTTGCAGGCCTCATTTTTGTACTTAAGACATTTAATACTTAATATTCTTTTAGTACGTATGAATTTTCATCATTTTAGGCCTCCAACGCGGTTTTACATGAACGAGGCGACAAAAAGAGGCAGAAGACAAAAAACAACACAAAAGGGAGGATGGGACTGTCATAATGGAAGCAGGAGACGGTGGACAATCAGAGGAAGCGATCCTGCGAAAAACAAAAGTGAGGCAGAGACACTCACCATGTCCACTTCCTTCTTCAGTTCATCCATGTCCTTGTCTTTCTTCTTCCCCTTCCCCTTCTTTTTACCGCCCTGCTCCGAGGTCGCAGCCAGCTCATACTGCTCGCGTCCTTCCTGGAAACACGAGGAAGGTCAAATTAAAATATGAAGCACCGCTTAGTCATAACACTATTGACCAGGTGTGTAACAATGCGTTCCAACAACAATACGATGTGCATTGTGATACATGGTGATCCGATACAAGAACAATATGGGCAGATTTAGAGTGATTCGATATGATACAGTTCAATGACTAGAAATCGATATGGTAATATATTTTGCCAAAAAACAGAGAAAAAGAAAATGCCTATTTTTGCAGTGGTAGAGGAGATGAAACACTGAAAACACTGAACTACACAAACATTCAGTACACCTGCCCAGAAAATCAGAAAATGAACTGAAGTAATGTTCACAACTATTTACCATTATAAGTACAAAAATACATTCAGTACAAGGCACACATTTTTAGAATCTGCGCAGTTGATTTTTGCTTTTAAAAATGTTTTTAGATCGACACAAGGCACACAAGGACGATTTGCCGCTTACCGATCAAGTAGTTTGATTGCAGAAATATAAATCCATACATCAATACATCGATGTATTGTTACACCTCTACTAGTGATGAGCAACACTGCCTTCAGCGGCGACAGAGGCAACATTAGCAGGGGATGTACAAGAAGTCCTTTCACTAAAGCCACAGGAAGGCAATGAGCTGGTTAGCATTGCTCATTTAATTTTTTTACCCTGTTGGTGCTTTTTATGGCATTTTTAGGCAACAAACAATCAGGTAATATTTTACTAGAAGATAACACACACTTGATATTCTGAAGTGAGAAGATAGATACTCTGGTCCCAGCTGGATTCTAAGCAGCTGTGGTATCAGTGCAATGATGAAGTAACACTAAAGGTTAGGGTTAGTTTTCTGTTGTCTCCGATTTTTGCCCCTGTTCGTCTTGATCCCGTTGGGTGGAGCTGCACTTTAAGCAATTTAAATGTATTCTAGGAAGCTCATATTACACAAACACTTGTGTGTGTTTAAAGGTATTTGGATTAGTTGCTCTTTACACTTTAAAATTAAACTATTTACTTGTGACACCTCATTAAAACGTGCAGACATACGGCGATTCAAACTGTTTTATTTGGTAACTGTCGGGAGATGCATTTCAATAATCACACTCCCATACTATTTACCATACCCGGAAAACATTAGGTACATCCGAATACATAGTATGTCAAATGCAGTATGCCAAATACTAGGATTTGCATGTACATCCACTTGACGTTTCTAATTCTAAATCTAAATTCTAAATCTTTCACGTGAGACTGCATTTTGGAGGACTTGTGTACAGTTTATTAATACATTAAAACTGTAAGCTATGAACTTCTGCTGAATGATGTCTGATCAATAGGGTCAAAGTTCAATGTGCAATGACATATAAACGTATGTCACAGTTGTACGCACAATACTGCATGCAACAATATGTACTCTGTAAGGCTGCAGAAAAAAATGCACTTTGCAACGCAGTTCATGCATGAACAACAAGCTGACTACTGCTGAGGTGTTTCTGATGCAACATGAGCACATCTGATGTCTGATGATGACTCAAAATGCCAGAAGACACTTTGTCACACTGCATCGTTTTAAAGACTACATGTGGGTCGATGCACTTAGGACCAGATGCGAAAAAAGGAGTGAACACAGCTCAGCCTAAAACTGGGAAAACTGTGGCCTTAACTGGGGAAACAAACTGCCAAAAGCCTTCAACAGCTCAACGGAGGGAAAAGCCACCTCTTTACTTGTCACAAAGAGTTAGGTTGTTGGGATGAAAAGCCTTGTTGGAAGAGCAGGGAAGTGATAAAAGTCTTGGATCCTGGCTTTTATGGAAACAAGAGCCATCTGCCACTACAAAAAGAAGTCTACAGGGATCCACTTTATCAGCACTTGCAAACTTTTGAAAGGCTTTCTACTGTGAAAGTTGCTTCTTTAAACTACTTCCCACATATTTACGTCCAACTTCACCACCTGGCAGTTAGACTGAAACTCTTCTCACTATGTATGTCTTTATTTGGATTATTAATCCATCCATGTATGAGTAAAATGCATGATATTAAAATGCTTCTCTACTTGTGAAATCTTAGCGACAATCAGCAACAGCAGGTTCTTTATTGATGAGCAGAATATTTTGAAACCTTAAAGCCCCTCTGAGGAACTTTCATTTTGTGTTGATTGTAGCGCCACTATGTGGAAACAAGTGGTACTAATGACTGTCGTAAAAATCTTGTATAGTGCGCATTTTTGTTTTAGAGGAGAGAGAAAGAAACTCGCCACTTTTTTTGCACAAAACCAGTTTGACCATAAACACAAAATATTGAAATGATCTAAAAACAAGTGACCTCCTGCTTCCAAGCATAGATAGTCAAAAAATGAACAGTGGATTAATCACACTTGTAAACAACAAATCGTCTCTTGTGATCTGTGTGCTGTAAAGCGTTCGCTGACTGAGTGGACTGGGCAAAAGCATCACAAAAGGCAGGATAGCAATCTCCAACCTTCCATAATTGTCTTATTTGTGATGTAGGTAAGATGTGAAGCATCGGTATTAAATTTCTGCTTCATAACCAGTTCAAAGTTCCTCACAGCGACTTGGATCAGGGACACTTTGAGCGTGCCCCTCAACAGTGAAACCAAAGGGAGGGGCAAGCATCATGTACTTTTCAATCAGTTAAAAGATAAGGTTTTTGTTGCATGGTGAGACAGATTAGGGTGCGGGGTGGAAACAAAATTGGCTTGTTTATCACCCACATGTTGCAATAATGGGACAAATATACTGTTTGGGCACTTGAGCCAAGCATCAAAGCGGAAAAATAAACCACACCGGAGTCACTATCTGCTAATCACCCATGGGAACATTTTGCTGATTTTACTTCTGATTGTGTCACAAATTCTCTCACAGTATGGAGGAGAGATGTAGGGAGTATTTCTATGTTTAGACCCGAATCTCACAAAAACTACAACATAGTCACACATCCTTGCAGAAATACCATCAGTTTGTGTTTCCTCTCTCACTTGACATCGCCTATCACGCCATCAGCATTACACTTCAGCCTCTCGCCTGTCCCTGTCTCTCCTCGTCTATTCCGCAGACTTGCCCTCATTATCAGCAAACACTGTATCTGCCAGAGCAACAAAGACTTGATAGAAGATTGTGTCTGCGAGACGGCTGTGAGCCAGAGGTGAGTGAGACATTGTGACAGACAGAAGGTGAGATAGGGAGGAAGCCAGAGGACCGGAGAGACATTAAAAGGTAGGAGTAGCAGAGAAATGTAAAAAAGCTCAAAAGACGCAACAGTTTGGCAAAAGCCAGTGTTTCATCATTGGCCAGTGCCTGGATGAGCCAAGATTCACTCTACATCCATCCAACAAGAACTTGATCATTCCACCTTTTCTTGATAGAGAGTTTAGCAACTAACCTGAAAGACATGGAATTTTTGGGGCTATGCCGATACCAATATTAAGGAGCCAAAAAATTCCATTAACAAAAATATCGGCTGTCATTACATATAAATATGACATCAGTTAACAAATACTTGTGACAAAGATATGTAATGGAGGTGGGATATCTTACATTTAAACAAACTTTATTCCAAACATCAGTACACTAACAGTAAACACTTAATTTATTAGATATTAAATAACGGACCGCCCTCTGCTGAACACACTATGTAATTACACCATTTTAAATCACTAGTCCAAGCATTTTTTCCAGCCTTAAAAGACAGTTTAAATATTGGGGCATATTGGATAACATATACACTGATGCCAATATATCTGTGACAGGTCGATATCAGTTGATAATATCGGCAAACCGATACATCGGTCTGGAACAAGTAGCAACTTCTGGTATTGTTTTCTCAAGGATATGAGCATCATTCATCAAGACGACTGTCCAGTCTACCAAAAACCATAAACAATGACGATTAATCCCAAGACACAAACAAACCAACCTTAGCTATACTTCACCTTCAGAGCTAATTAGCATATTTTAGCATGCTAACAGTTAAATTGTGACTATGCTAACACTTCCTGCTAAACATCAGCATGTTAGCATTGTCCCTGTGAGCGTCTTAGCATGCGGACGTTGGCATTTAGCTAAAAAAAAAACGAAAAAAAAAAAACAAGACACTGTGCTTCATAGAGCTGCTAGCATCCCTGTAGATTGATGGTTTATATCAGTGGTCTTCAACCAGAGGGTCGTGACCCCGAGGGAGTCCGTGGAGGTGCAACAGGGGGTCCCCCAAAATAGTTAAAATATCTCATTGAAATAATTTATATCTGAGAATTTTTTTTAAATTTGGACAAAAATTATGTTGAGTAAACTCAACTAAAAGTAAACTCTAATAACAATGGGCAAAAATAAGTTACTTTTTACAATTATGATAATGACTCAGTACAAAATTGGTTAAAACCAGTTGGCTTGTCTTAAAACACAATGATTTTTCTGATTTTTAAAATTTTTTATTTATTTATTTTTTTAATCTGGGGGTCACTGCTCTGTTTCTCTATTGATCAAGGGCTCCCTGGACTGAAAAAGGTCGAAGACCCCTGGTTTACACTTGTATTGCAATATGAAACTATTTACTAGCGTTGCTACATATGTTAGTTTAGTAGATCATGTTGTACAAGGAACACTAGCTGCATCACTTAACAGGTGAAGTACATGTAGGGGCCTAGTGTGTGTGCTAATCACAGAGACAGTGAAAGTTAAACCTATGTGTGTGTCATGCAGGTAACTGGAGATCGCAACACTAGAAGCCATAATCGATTAGCAGTTAGGGCTAATCTAAAATTCAGCACTGTGCACGGATCAGAGGTGTTATCGTGTTTGCACGTTTAGCAGGGCTGCCAAAAGTCCAAGTAACTTCTAATGAGCTATTTGTCTGCATGCAACACCACAGTGTGCAGCAGCCATTTTGTCTAGGCTTTAGAAGGTGATATTTTGGTCACAAAATGACTCGAGTGTGGCTCACCCGCACCGCAGTGACCAAACATGGACATCCTGCACACAGTTCCAGTCATGGAAATAGACTAACTAATATTGTTTTTCTACTGCATTAGCCTTTGCAAGTTTCCCAGGGAGGCACCGGAGCAGAGTGTGTGATCCCAGCACATGTTGTTATTGTTGCTCGAGCCCCCTGGCCGGCGAAGCTGGGAAAACACTGAGTTGGGTTCTGGAACACCGCGGCCAGATCCTCGACTCTGGACCCCCAAGGGCCCCCAAGAGACATCTGGCTTTAGGCAAATAACTCATAAGCAGTGGTTCAGAGCCTGAAGTGTGGATGCAGAGCTGTTTCCAACACACATGATTCAAGTCCAAATGGTCTGTTTGAGCCCCTATTTAAAGATTAAGATTTGAATTTTTATCAGCAGTAGTGCTGGCAGAAGCAGTATTTCATATGTAGTCTGTCATAATATAATAAATGTTAAAACATGTGGATATTTAGAGATTGAAAGGCACTAGAATTTTCACATTTTTTGAAACATTGACATAATTGAACTCATTGTAATCATCAAATTATCAATCAAAAAATCGTAATACAGAAAAACAGAAGTTTGTTTGCTATGATGACTCTGTCATGAACTGTTCATGATTGGATACAGTTGAAAATAAGTCACATTACCGATTAAAAGAAACTGTACATACATTTTTTTTTTAATGGAGAAAAATTTTGGCCTTCTTGCACGATTTTTAGGCATTTTTTTGGACTTGGGGATTTATTGAGAAAATAACTGGTTGATTAATTTCTGATGAAAATATGCGCTGGTTACAATACTCGTTATTATTGTAATTTTAAGCATTTTACCAGAACTACACCCCTTTCCTTCGTGCCTCGAGTCACAAAGGAACATTTAAGTGTGTACATCAACAAGCTGACTTTGTGACAGTGATTTTAAAATAAATAATAAATTAAAGGAAATAAACATTGCTAAAGAAAACAGCAACCAATAAGGTTTTTACATCTGCAAGATCCAAGCACCTGATATTCCAAGTGCAACACTTCAAATAAACAGAAACAGAGGAAATGCCGGGATAATCACTTTAGGGCACAGCGGTATCCTGACTCAAAGAACGAGCTGACGTTCAAGCGTTTCATCTCTAACTGCCGTTTCCTGTCCTGGAGAGCCGTTCCCATATTAGACCAGCGGTTGTTTACATCTTGACAAGCAACAGACAAACCAGAGCTGCTGCACCGTCCCCCCTGAGTCTGCTCCTCCTGACATTGCCTTTAAAAGCCAGAGCAAAGTGAAAAGTCAAGTCACCTGGCTGAGCTGTTTCAACAAACCAACAGCATTGCTTTTCACCTGCTCTGTTTAACCAATCACAGCCCTCTTATTGCTTCCTCCAGCTGGGACTCAAAACGTACTTTTATCTCATCTGAAATATAAACACAAACAGTGACAAGTTTTCCTGATAAGCACGTTAAAAAAATTTTCAGCCCATGTGTGGCATTTGCAATCACACAAACACTTAACCAGAAAACACACAAAACCAAACTGCTGCTGACACATTTCAACCCTCTGCTACATTCAGTGCAATTAAAGCCGCGACCGCTGCACCTGACCGCCATTTCTTCATTCTGTTTGCGCACTTTCCTTTTCCTTATCAGTATGGGGAGGTTGCACTGCACGTACCTAAAAACCGCCTACACTTGACACACTGTTGTGTGCAGGATCTTTAAGGGAGAGTCCCATTTGATCAGACGGTATCACTCTCATTAACCAGACCATGTGGTGTTCACTATTAAGACCAGTCTGAGATTTGGTCAGCTTGCTCATCTTGTACAGAAATGAGTTCAAACCCTGCAAACCAATTCCTGGAAATGCTGCAACTACCGACTAGTTACTGACTAGTGCGTCAACCTGCACTAATGCTCAGTCGAATTGCATCTTCTGGCTGAGATATCACACAAATCAACACCGACAGATAACAGCTGTCGACAGCAGACATCAACCAGGGCTGGTGCTTCAGTGTGTCAACCGTATTTGCATATTCTTCCACAGGCACATTTGTTTTCCTCACACATGTAACACTGTTGAGGACACATCCTTGGTATTTTTGGAGGAATTTTAAGGGTTTCAGCAACCTGCCCAGAGTTTATGTCCAGTCTCATGAGCTGTTTCTAG
>JAQFJB010230155.1:0-11531 GCA_029874875.1 Naso minor
CCTTATCATATCGTTGACATCATCATAGTTATCTTTGTATAATTCAGAAGGGTTTTTAGTTATATTTACTCCAAGGTGCATATGACACTTTTAAAGACAAGTTTGCAGCCTGCACTTAAACCCCAAAAGGGAAATTCAGTTTGCTTCTTTTTATTATTATTTTTTGTTGTAATAAACAAAAGCAAGGCATTAATGCTGACAGCCCTAATAAAAAGTATATTTTCTCTCTCTCCATCTCTGCTGTGCAAACAGTGAAGGTTTGGGAGTTTGATTGTGCATTTGATTATCTCAAATAACTAAAACAACACATGAATACAAAAGGAAGTTTCACCCCTGACATTGTCGCGCCTCTTTTATACGTAAGGGGAGCGGCAAAGGATACACATCCTTGCACTCGTTTGACAAGCCTCCCTTCTCCTCTGTTCAAAGTACAGAAGTGAGAAAAGCTCAAGATGTATTTACATTTGTTCACAAATCGATCTTGCTTTGTTTGCAGTCTCAATCAAACTAAACTTTGACAAGCCAAATGTCTTTCGAGAAATATTGTTTATACCCTTTTTTTTAAAAAATAACTGCATGCATGAAAATATAATGCAAATACCTGAAAAGGACTAATGTTGCTCTGCTGCAGTGATTAAATGGGAAAATGAGGTTTATGACAGAAAAATGTTGTAAAAAAGAAGTTGCACAACTTACAACTTGTGGAATGATGCCAGTAGGCTGCTCGCCATGTTAGCCCCCAGCGTTCTCACAGCCTCCCTCGCAATTTCTTGTCCTGCTTGCTTTTTTACACATAATACATTGAGATTTTGTCAGCTAAGCTTCGTCACTTACCAATTACAGGGTTAACATGGAGTTGTTACATGTCCCACACACTCGAGCAGGTCCCCCTGCAGGCAGGTGTTTATTAATTCAACAGTAGCTGTGCTGCCTGCTGTAGCTCACCGTTTCACTGCTCCCCTGATACTCGTCTCCATGATAGTGATACTTACAAAACACACAATCACACACTGCACACTGCCATAGACTGTCCATAGAAAGGACTGTGCAGTGAGTGCCATATGGTGTTTAATATAGACTATAGGATACCAAACACAATGTTGGACCACACTTAAGTGTGTTAGCATAGTTTTCCTGCTTTGGTGCTAAAATTGTCTTTACTGCAATATGTAGGCCAGTGGGTGGAATTTATGTGAAGGCTGTGAACACACAAGACTGTTTTCGTAAATATAGGAAGCATCATTTTCCACATTTTGCATGTTCTGTATGCACGCCTCCTTTTCTGTTTGCTTTTTATTTACCTGGCACTGGACGTATTTGTGTTAGCATTGAGTACACACGCGTGTCAACATTCTAATTAGGGCTATAGGAATGTTAATATGCTGTGGTGCATGCCATCATGCTAAATTTGCATTTAGGCCCCAGCAGAGCATCTGGGAAGGTACTTTTTCCAAACTCACCTCATTTCTGCCGGCATTACATTTGAATGCTACACCTCCTGCTGTTTTCTGTAAAGTCAGTCATAGCAAGCTGTGTCCTACTGCATCACCATAGATTGCTGAAAATGGGGTCCTTTAGGCAGCATGAGCAAATCACCAAAGGTTCCTCTCCTTATTCAATTTAATGTACGTAATGATACACTGATATAATCATTATCTGTTTAACATGGTTTTCCCGCGTGAAAAACTCTGAAAAATGATTATTTATCGAAAAATGTCACAGGGTCAATATTTTGTAAAATGACCGATAGTCATCCTTGTAATACTGTCTCAGTATCGACGTATTTGGTCAAAAATATTGTGATACGTACTCATTTTCTCACCGTAGCCGCTCCCACCCCTTAGAGTGCACAAATCGTCATTCACAACCTTCATGATCAATAATTAGTGATATCGACAGACATCTTCACTAGGAGAGGTGGAAGGTTATGATAGGAGGCTCAAACTCAGATGAGAAGTCTGTTGTGCACCAAAATCTGCAAATAGCAGATGTATCGGACAGTTAGTGTAGTGAGCATCTTTTATTTGTTTATGATGTTTGTTAGCTTGTTAGCTTGTACTTTGCTTGGGTGGCACGGTGGATCAGGGGATAGCACTGTTGCCTCAAAGCAAGAATTTCCTGGGTTTGATTCCCACCTGGGGCAGGGCCTTTCTATGTGAAGTTTGCATGGTCTCCTTGTGTTAGCGTGGGTTTCCTCCAGGTGCTCCGGTTCCCCCTACTATCAAAAATCCCCATATATATCCGGACAGTCTATCTCCAGAAAGTGCCCTTGACCGAGGTACTGGCTAAGAATCTGGAGTTGATCCCCGGGCACCGTGCTGTGGCTTCCCACTGCTCCTCAGGGATGGGTTAAATGCAGAGACCAATTTTCACTGTACGCTGTATATGTGACCAGTAAAGTACCTCACACAGCTTTAGCAGTTGTGCTAATACAAACTTACTCTCTGTAGTGACTAGTCCGCTTTGTGCTGGCGTCGTCCAATTTCTTTACCTGCACTTGACTTTGAAAAACGCAACGTTCAAAGTCAAGCTTGCCTGAGACACCTTTAAATCTCAGATTTTATGAAAATGCACAGGCTTGGCTCCCTTCTGTAGAAGAGTGTGAAAGCACCTCTCTAGTGACAAACTTTGCAGAGATACAAGTCAGTATAGTCAAGGTCTAAAATTTTAACGGACATAAATGTGAGAAAAACACATTTTCTCTAAGAGATCTTCAAAGCATCTGTGGCTGCACGTTGTTTTAAAATGTATTATTTATGTAGAAAAGATGAAAAAAGCTGTGACTGAGGTCACCTGCCACTGATCACCATTTCTGTAAACTGGTCTTTTTCTTATCTTTCTATCTTTAATTGGACTTCCTCCTAATTTACCAAAGCAAAATGTCTTAAACTGCCACTGCACATTCCCATTAAAATGCTTAAGCACTGGATGGTTGTTAATGAGCTCGTTATCTACAAAAAACTGCCCAGTCTTCAATACTGAACACACAATTATTGGTGTTCTTTAGAACTTGATGGTTCATGTTCTGAGAAAATAATCTGAGCATTGATCTGAAGACTGTTGGCACGGATTTTAGAGTCAAACAACAAGTAATCACAACCACAAGCTCCTCATGTGTCTGCCAGTGAGTGTTTGTGAATATGTTTGTGCATGCACTGTAGGTATGTGTATGTGTGGGAGCACAGGGAGTGCGCATGAGCTTGCTGGTAACATAATTGAGTGGTGCTGTTTATATTGTCGCCCACGCAAACTCATGAAGAAGCTGAGAAAACGCCTGTTCTGTTGTATAGAGCACCACCATCTGATCTGTACAATGTCTGACACCGACAGGGCGAGCGTTTCATCTGACGATACTGCACGGTGGCTTCTTCTCCAGCGCTTCTGTTGTTGAATTACTGCTGAAACATAGAAAGCCCCGGGGAAGGGACAAAATGAAGGAACGATAAAGACAAAAAGAGGGGGAAAAAAAACTAATTTTAGCAAGGTCATTTATTCTTTAATGTGTGTGAAGCCTTGTTATTACTTTTACTCTTTTTCTCCTCTTTTTAAAACACCGCTAAGAAATGAAATGCATCGAACTGGAAAAGAACAGAGAGAGGAAATTAACTTCCATAATAAGAAAAAAAGAAAAGTTGTTTTCACTGTTTCTATCTCTTTCTCTCCTTTCTCACCCTCTGGTTGATTTTCTTTTCTCCTGTTTTCATTTGCAAATGGAGATTAGGGGTTATTTTGGTCTGCTGAGGAGGAAACACTTGTCTGTAAGAGCCGCAGCGCTTCAGCAGAACTTTTTATCCACTTAAACAGACACATTTATTCACACAACATGCATCGTGGATACAGTATTTACTGTAATAACATAATCCAGTGTTTCATTATTATGCAGCAGAAACAGGAGAAAGACAAGCGTTCTTTTGAATGGTGCTGAGTATTTTTCTTTCATGAAGTTACCTTAAACTGTGTTTCTTGTTACACAGTTTTCTTACATCACCCACTCCTTCCATCACCTACGCTCTGTAATGCTTCTGCCCCAGCGATGGTCTTGGCTTGAGGTTAGTGACATAATGCAAACATGTCTGGCACCCCACAGCCCTGACTGGGCCTCTGTCCTGCAGTACAGAGCAGGCAAATTTTAGTGTCTTTATTTGTTAGGATAGCCTTCTTACATATTCAAACACACAATGAACTTTAAAGCAACATAATGTAGAAATTGGTATTTTGTGCCTCTTACAGAAACACAATTTGACGTGTCTGTAACAGTAATGTCAGTTTAAGTGTGGGTGCTGATAGAGCGCCCTGGTAGCCCAGTTGGAAGAGCGGGCACAACATCTACAGGGGATGTGTCCTCACTGCAGCCGCCGTGGGTTTGATTCTGCCTTTCGGTCCTTTGCTGCATGTCATTCCCTTTCTCTGTCCCCCTTTTCCTGTCCAATCCTTCAACCGTTCTATCAAGAATAAGGGCTCAAAAGCCCAAAATTATATATTTACTTAAAAAAGATGTAAATGCTATTTACAAACAAAACCTGGTGGTGTCATGACAATAATATGTACTGAAAAACTGTCTTGAAGTGGCGGTGCTGCTATCACCTGGTTATGATACTTACTGGCTAAAAGTCTTTTAAAATGGACTGACCTGACCTATGATCCAAAAACAAACGAGTTAAAAAACTTTGCTAAGTCAACCAAACATGGAGCAAGTGCAACAACACAAGACGCATAACTTGGCCAGCTAATGTTACTAGTCCACTAACAAGAAGTCCACCTTGTTGTCTGCCTTGCAACCTTTTGTTTAGCGAAACTCTGCCAACAGATGAAATCCTTGTATCTTTGTCCCTCAAGCGGTCACTCTCTCCTCTTAAAACAAGAGTAGGCAGCATTTGGAAACAAAGGACAACAAAATTTCAGACAATAATTGAAAAACATCTGGAATGATTTAAATGATTTAAATGATTTCACAGGGACCTAGCTTGAGCTGTATTCAGTTGCTGTTAATTCTAGTTTAATAGCAATTGCACAGTAGTCAAGAACCTATCTTATTCATTTTCAAACAAATAAACAAATGCACTCTTTGCTGCTCAGTCATCATTGTCACAGTTCCAGTTAGCCGTCATTTTCATGTGGCCACTATGTGTGCTCCAGCTGAACGCTTCAAGGTAGCATCTTCCAAACTCCACCCATCTACAGAACAACTGATATGGGTTCAGAAGCGACCGCAGAGGCCTGGGAGGACCTGACCGGCTGGCTGACCGTGTTTGACTTTTTCCAACATCCCAGCAGTCACTAGAAACTCAGACATGCACACGTACTGTAGAACAGAAGCAACAGTACACATGAGGCATAAATACGGCAGCAATTCTGGTCATGCATGAAAACTTGCGAGAATAAAATCATTTACACTCAAAAATTTGGACTTGGGAAATTTTAACCAAAACTTTGATTCTCGCTATCACACCATGGAGCAACACTAGAATGGAGAAATTTCCCCCACAAGGAAAAGTTGTAGCCAGAATCCACTAGAATTGAAGCAGTTAACTTGTGGATCTTTACTGGAAATAATTAATCGTAAACTAAGCTCACCACAAGGAGATTATTTAATGTCTTGAGTACTTTCTCTTCTTTTATGTCCTGATCTGTATGAGTATGTTTCATATTTGTGGAATTTCCTGTCTTCTTGAAAAGCAGTAGGACATAGAAAGCTTGCCCTGACACCTCATTTTTACCTCACTTCACTGCCGGTTTGTGTATGTCTGTAGTCATGAGTGTGAATGAAACTGGCAGCCATGCAGTCAGTCTAAGTAGACAAACCTGAGGAACATTTTACTTCAGGCTCACAATGGGTTCACAAGTATGGATTGTTAAAGATAAGACAGATATTGTTTGACAGAAGATATCATCAGTCAGTCTCAACATTATTTCCTTGACGAGCTAATAGACATTTTTATATCTCTGAAAAAGCCCAAAATGGTGGCTTGAGGATGAGGTGTTAAAATGTCTTTGTCCAAAAAACAAACAAACAAAAAAAAAACCAAGCCAAAGCCCAAATGAATTCAGATTACAGAACAAACAAAAGTAGCAAGTTCTCACATGCAAGAAAACTGACAACAAAAAATTCTGAAAAATCACCCACAAACAATAAATTATGGGTTTGCCAGTTTGTCAGATACTGACGAGTTGAAAATGAGACCCAGAAATCAAATATTTCTCGAAAGTGGACCTTTAATGAATCAATCATTTCAGTTCTATATAATAGAATTGATTATTGTACAAGAATCAAACATACTTACTACGTCAGTCTGGCTGATATTCGTTTGTGCCTTTCGGTCATTGTCTCTGTAGAAGTTTGGTGTCATACCAATACGATCATCTGATCACATTTCTGCCCACTCTGAAGCTTTTGATACTCAAACAGACTCAATAAGACCAATCACATGACGAAGCAGTGCTTCTACAAGTTAACACTGAATTCCTTATTGCCGTCTCCCCACACCCCCAACTGACAACTAAATATTGCTTTGATATATATCTTACTCATTCTGTTTTTTTTCAGTTTTAATATTTTTCCTTTTCTTTTCTTCACCCCAATTACTTGCCTGCTTACTTCATCCTGCTGCCTCCTGGTGTGTACATCCTGTTGGCTTAATGAGATTTTGCTGCTTTTCTAGGAGGACAGAATCTGCTCTGTTTACCCTGGTGCTCTATTTCTGTTTTGCCTAAAACACAGGTAGGGACATAAATTCTCTTTGTGGTATTTTTTGAGAGTCTCTTAGTAGAAACCTACCTATTAGAAATGCATTGAAACCGGTAGAGGACCTAACAATTAAGTAGTTGTGTGAGATTTTGTCTTTACAAATAAAGTATCCTTCCAGATGATCAGGTTTTACTTTCTTTAACCATGTGACAAACCAACTGGATCGCCCCCTGGTGTCTGGCTGCAGTATAGGACATAAATCTCGCTAATCACCTGCCATGTTTCCATGGATGTATTTGATGCAAATTTTGAAATATTGTATGAGAAATGGTAAATAGAATAAGCAAAAAATTTTGTTTTAAAAGTTCTCAGTTTCGCAACAAAGTTTTTATGTTTGCTTGAGGCGGTTTTTGCCTTTGTGGAAAAATGGTGAATTGTAAAATGGGAGATGGAAACATTTGTTTTGAATGAATTGTTATGTAGTGAAAATTTATCAGTTAGTTGCGCTCCACCAGGGGTAGTAGCAGGCTAATGTTGGTACAAGAAGCCGATTCCACGGTCTTCCTGAATATTCCCCAAACATGCAAAAACATGGCTGATAACAACAACAACAACAACAGGTATGTGTGGAGCGATGTGGAGATCGAAGTATAGATGTAATCCAAAGAACATAACAATTTTAGATTGTAAACAGCAACAGAATGCCGCCATGTTTTGTTTTCGGTCTGCAGCCTCTACTTCCTCTACTGTTTATTCCAGCCATGTGCGTTGCCTGCACGGCCACCTACTGATCAAACTACGCTTTGCAGCCTACTTTATTTGCTCCACACCAGTTGTTGGAAACACTAGTTTGCGTTTTCTTTTTTGCAAGATTTCAGTAGTTCGCTTAAAATTCGCTTCATAATCAGTGGAAACATAGCAAGTGTGGGGACAAGGGACAAACAAAACAGTCAGTAAGCAATCAAAGCATGTGTCAAATAAATTTTCCTCAAAGATGGTTTCTGTGATTTCAGAGAGTTATTATCACACTGGTGTAAGTTTCAGTGCCCATTTTCCTTATGAGTTTGGGTTTTTATTAGTTATTTGATGCTGAAATATGGAGGTGAAAGGTCATACTGACAGTTAACCCTAAACCAGGAGTGAGTTCTACAGTGTGAGGGGATGGAGCTCGTTGTCCATCTTTATTTATGTCACTGGGTGGTACTGATACCTACACACTAGCTCCACAGTTAAAACGTTTTTTGAGGAAAATAAACACATTTTTCACGGGCCTCCTCTTTTTATAATTAATGAGGTAAAAATCTGCTTCTAAGTACCCCTGGGAATAAACCCATCTATTATTTTCTGGACGTTGGTGTCCTCTGATGATAGTGGATGATTTGATTTGAGAATCTCATTTCAGGGGTTTTGCAGACGCAAACATAAACTCGATCAAGTTTTCATATGTCTGGCTCCTTTTTCTCTGTTTTTGATGAAATTGCTTGAATCTAATCTCATCACATCAGATCAGAGTTTCCTTTCTAATGAATAAACCTGTCCCAAGTAGACGATAAATTTCTGAGTCACAATAGCAGGCTCTTCCTTCCAGCTGTCATCAACTAAATAAAGACTCATCATCGAACTTGACGTCTGGCGGTTAGTGTTTCATCGGCTGAACTCTTAATTTTCTTTGTCATAGGATGTATATGGCTTTCTGGGCTTAGACGTGATGGTGAATATAATTACTCCATGGCTAGGAGGGCAAAATCAGTGGAAAAATTGAATTATGTACAGACAAATTAAAATGATGACATTCAAGTGTTACTACTTAAATTATAATCGCATGAATGGAGACGGGAAAGCATTTGCTTTATTGGTGGGAGAATGATTGACAGTTAAGGACCAAATCATCATCAGTAAAACCACAAGTACAAAATGGTCTACAAGAGCAACATCATGAACAAAATAATTTGGGCTGTATTGGATTCAACTCAATAAACAACATTTGAATCATGTGCGTGACAAGCATTGTTTTTTTAATACTTGACAGTCACTATTTTAAGACCATTTTACTGATCACAGAGGTCAAGTTTTGTCACCACTGACCAAATTTTGTGTGTGATTACCGTCAGCCATCGGGTCATAAAGGCTCGGATACCCAGACACAGCAAGAATAATGTTTTTTGAGATGTTTTGGTGGTTTGCTTCAATTCTTTTATTATTGTTGATTTATTTATTCTAAGTTTTAGCGAGAACTCAGGTGATTTATTAAGATATGAAATGAAAATATTGTAATACAATGTGAAAGTAGCAGGACAAGATAAGCTTTTGCTTCCTTCTGCCCCCTCTTGAACTCATCATTTAGTACTCTCATATGGACCATGTGATCCCTGCGTTGGAGACTTTTTGTATATTTTTCTGTTTTTGATTGTTTGAGAAAAATAAAGTTCAAATCAAATCAAATTCTCTCATGAAAAGAGCTCTACTGAGATGTTTGAGGAGCAGTGATGACGTACTGTAAATATACCTTGTAATAAACGGGAACATTCTTTAAAATGTATTTACAGGCGTACTCGCGCGCATCATCACAGCATGACTGCAGTGGGACCTGGCTGTATCTCCTCACCCATTTGGCACTCCCTGCTGACAACATAAAACTTGAAATAAAGCAGAGGTAATTTCTCTGACACTAGACCACGTTCAGGAGTTCATTGTGAGCTGTGTCATGTGTGGAAGCCGGCTTCTTTGTCAAACATCATTTGATCAGATTAAAAGTAGTTCTTGTTAGTTAACAGCAGGGCGGGCAGGAAGGTGAGCGGGACAGCCCGCTGCGGTCTATGATGAGGAGGAAGTTTCCGTCTATCAGGAGACGACTGCAAAGGGCAACTAAGTTAGCATACACACTGTGCCAACTGTTATTTTGATGTTTGCTTTATCTGTTCACTTTGACAAAGAGCACAGGGCTGCTGGACTGCTTTATATACCAATGTCATCTTACAGCAGCACTGAGACTTAAAGTAAAACTGTCAAGCTTTATTCTAATGGTATATTTCTTTCTCAGATGTTACCAAAACCTTTGTTTCAAAGTTCATTCTTGAAATTTTTTGTTTGTTGGAACCACCTAAATTAAGATTGAAAACTAACCAAAAAAGCATTGCATTGCTGTAGTGCTCCCTTTGGGTGTATTGTAATTTTTTCCTCCGTGTGACCAAACTCAAGGCAGAGCCCACAGCAATGTTCACAAGAAAGTTTGGCATTGATCAGAGAAATGGCCACCGAGTTTTTGCCATTTAAAGTCAGAAGCACAGCTGTAGTGCTGTAGTGGGTGCAGTGCCACGTCCGTTTTGCCCCCAGATTTAGTGGGTTCATCCTTGGCCCGGTCTACAGCCTTCCTCCAAGTTTCATGGGAATTGGCCCAGTAGGTTTTCTGTAATCCTGCTCACTAACAGACAAACAAACAAACAGACGGCATCGAAAACAATACCTTCTTGGCAAAGGTAATTAAAGACATTTTCAAGTAGTAATGGTGCAAAGCATGAGGATCTGTTGCCTTCTTAAAAGACTGTCTTCATTTTCACCAGATAAAGAGAGAAACTGTGAGGAAGCTGTGAAACCAGCGTAGACACTGATTACATGACTGTCAACATTAGAGTTGAATTTAGACTTTCCATTTCCCTTTCTGTATGAAAGCTGAACAAGTCAGAGCTGCCACTTTTTTTTATCCTCATCAGTTATTTTATGAAAAACCATTAAATTGTCAAATTTGGCCATCCCAGTTTCCCAAAGGCCTCCAAATGTCAGGTCTAACTGATGGTCCAACAAAAATATAGTGTTTAGTTTATCACCATAGAAGACTCAGAAACCTCTCAAATTAGTCGGACAGTTGATCTAATCAAATTGTAATTTCGGCCTTAGAACAAATTGATAATACTGATGAAATACCTAAAGAACATTTGAGAATCTTCCTTCCTGCGGAGAACAAATATGATCAGGTGAGCATCTCGGACGAAGAGTATGAACATGTCTTCCTCCATCGTTTCTTTCTCTCGTCCCTCCTTCTTATCGACCTTTCACCTTCCAGGTGTTACAGATGTTTACATCAGCGATAACTGACTGGACTTAATTCGAGCTTGATTTTACCCAAAGTGTCTTTTTGCCTCGTGCTCTCCCCCTGCTGGTTCTCTGTGGCACTTCTTCCCATCCTATCGTCTTTTCTCTTCTGGGGTACAAGATTCAGTTTAATTGGGTGATTTGACAGCATGTGTTCAGACTGAAAATAGCACCAGTAAAAAAAAAAAAATATATATATATATATAAACGAAAACACAAGGGTCTATGTTTGTGTGGGCTTGATAGCAGTGGGAAGGCAAGATAGGAAGTCCAGTTTAATGAATTTTAGGCAGGATTATCCATCTCAGGAAAGTTATCATGGCAGCAGTTTTTTTTCCCTCAGTCTACACGTTGCACAATGCAAGAAATTACTTGGATATTGATCAGCAAATGTGTCTCCAGGCAAGTTGATCCTGCAGCCATCTTTCCTTCAACCCTGCTGCGTCCCTGAAGTGGTCTAAATAAAATAAATCAAACTTGATAAACTGTATTTGAGTTGTAGCCAGTGATTAACTTCGTCCTGTGTGCAGTTATGAACGAGGCTCTATGGTTCCAGTGCAGCAAGCAGGAATAAATTATTATTAAAAAAGCTGCATAAACTCTGCAAAAGCATAACATCAGAGCATCCACCTCTAATTAAATAAGGGATTAAGTTATTTAGTGTTTGGGAGTTGGAATAAAAAACAGATGTGTGATATTTTGTATACAGTATGTTTATTATTTGTAGAGCCTGACCGATATGTCACTTTGGTGTCGC